>LQRL01169333.1:26244-45027 GCA_001703475.1 Hydroides elegans | reverse complement strand
ATATTATAGTGTTATTACGTTTTTAACATATAGAAAACGGTATAACAAAACAGAAGGGGTTGTTGGCCCTGAATAAGTGAAGCGATCGCAATACCTGCATTTTTCGTAAACGAAAAGAGTGCAGATAACAATTATCAAGCCAGTCGAAATAAGTTTGGAAACATATCTGAAGATGAACAACTTGTAAGGTACTCCTCATAATCGGGATACGTTTTGTGTTTCTTTTTATACGAGAGGGGCTAGCACTTGATGGTCAGATGAGGGTTATTACCCTGATTACAGACTGCTAATGAACAAGAGTGATGGACGTGAGAAAGTGACGACGAAAGAGCAGTAAGGTTATTAAATAATTTGTGAGTGCGGAGTATTAGATTTCCAGGATACAGTCAAAAGACGCATGGCATGTTATGATAGAAGATGCAATAAGAGCTGTTCCCGTGTTTAAAGTATAATGCCAATATTTCTCCTTGTCAAAAATGTTTTGTGCGAGATGAGTGTGGGGACTAAAACATTTACCAAGCTACTCTGGGAACACACAGTTTTATGTTATAAATAAATGTTTCTACAGTGAAAAAAAATGATTTATGATTCTTTTTAAACAGAAATGATAATTCGCTATGTTTTGTATATAAATGCGCCAAGCGTTTTGGGTATACGTAAAATATGCCATATGCTGATGAAAAAGAAGGTCACGCGATTAAGACATCATTCCGAGAAGATTTAAATCAAGCGTGTCAAATGTTTGACTCGAGCCGAGCACAGAAAGTGTGTCATGTCCAAAATAAGCGGAAACCAAAATATAACGCCCGTCATATTTTGTACTTAAGCCATTCGTGCAGGGTGCAATTGACAAGAAACTATGTTAATTGAACATGGGTGTTTTAAGGAAATAGAGGGTATATAGTAGGGTTAACTGTGGTAGAATCACGCTTTGCGGGTCCTGTTCTAAATATTGAAATTGCTCATGATAGCGCCAAATGCAATATATTCATGTTAACCTAAATATAACCGAACGATAAGTTTTTTGCCGAAAGGTACCCTTTTATTCTAGGAGAGCTTAGAAATATTGGGCGAAGGTAATAATTAATCAAATCTCTTGTAACTATAATTGGATGGTATCTTTGGATTGACAGAGCTTTTAACTATCCTGATCATGATGACTTATGAGCAAAAACAGAGTATATTGTTAACCTTGTTTTTTTAGTTTTAGCGACACGGCAACAACACACCGCTAAAAGAAACAATATTGTCAGTGAGACAGACTCCGTCACAAATAAGCCCCGAGTGCATAAAAACGCGGTTTTGAAATCACAATTTTCGATGTTCATGGTTTCGTTGTTTCACTGTGAAAATGTGCAAGAATGGTCATGCCTATTTTTGAGATTTCCAACAACTTAAAAAACAGTGAAAATCACAATGAGAGATTTTCAATGTAATCAGGAACTCAAACATTATTTAATAAGTAAACATTCAAAGAATATAAGAAACAAATATTATTTAGAGCGGTATGGGTTTACGATATGTATCGATAAACAAGGACAGTACTTTATATTGCAGCCCCACCTCCTACTTACATATCTGAAAAACATACATTTATTTTCAAATGTGGTCTCTTGGTACTTGGTAAATCACGCCTCGTAAATCCATAATAAAATAAAAGACTGAGGGCCCTCACCTATGTTACAACCTTTAATACTTATAACAAACTGAGGTCAAGAAAGTTGCTATTGTCACCATATGGCCCATGCGGACCAGAGTTACCTTGATCCGCCATTAATGATACACTTCTTCCATTAGTGGTGGGGCTTCATGAGCTGTAAAAGAGCATGTCCGCAAGGATAATTAGACAAGAGAGGTGCCGCAGAGGGGACTCTCAAAGAAAATGGACCCATGAGGGGAACCGGTGTTCACTAAGTAAGTGGTCAATAAGTGGTGAGATAATAAGGCAATTTCAAACATTAGAAGGTAGGGGTCAAATATAAGACGTCATTTTTATTGGAGGAAGCATGCGTCGGAATAACAAGTCTGGGTCATGAATGTGTTATGTTTGGTGACAAAATTCAACAGCATATTTATATAAGGCCTTAAGCAATAATGTGTGAGAAATTAATAACTTATGCAGGTATAAACATGAACTGTATACCAAAGATATAAGTCGCTTCGGAGATTTTGCATACGTAACATATTTATTGTTTCATTTTCATTACGACCTGAGAATGCGAATTTTTATGTTACAATTTCAAAAATCAACCACCAAAAACAAATAACATACGATACATTCTTTAACTCTGACTGCGTTTTTATATGTGAATACAAAGAAAAGGGGTAATGGCATCTATATTTAGCTCATTTTATTGAGCAAATTTCGGGAAATGTATAGCATTGTAATACAAATGCATAATCGTATGTACTTAGTTATACTATAATCTCATTCTCAATCATCGACTGATATAAATTGCACATTTTATACACTGTTGGTGATTTGGAAAGCGATACTTATCGTGCCTATCGCATTAAAATCCATTGGTCAAATCACGTCATAACGTGATAAACTATATGATAAGATATATTAAAAATATGTTGAATTAATATAAGTTTAGCAAAACAAAAAAAAACATCCTTTATATAATATTGTTCTTGTCTATGTTGGCCTTTATAAAATCAATTAATGGATATAATGTCTTATACGGATGTTTTTTATCCCAGAATGGTTGAGGAAAAATGTTTAAAGTCATGTCTACCCTATCACTTAAAGATGACACAAACCAATGCGACTGAAAAACATCCTTTAAACATTTCATTATTCAATAACTACTTAAGATGGCGATTTAAAATAGTTAGCAGGATGTTATTTATCCCGACAAGAACTCCCATCTTCCTTTTAAACTAAGGCCCACGATTAATAACGCTTTTGTTGTCTGCAAAAATTGTTTTCGTAGTTCTAAAAAGTTAAAGGACAAGTTCCAGACCTTAAGATGTCAACTTTTTTTAGCAGTAACATCATCATTACATAGCATTGGTGACAATTAAATTCACCCTTACTGGTGACTTCAATCCATTTTTTAAATGTGCGCGTTGTCACATATATATGAACCACCTATTTTAAAGTGTCAATATGTGTAGTTAAAATAAAATTATCTTCCATTTTTGTAATAGTGTAATTATATTGTCGTAATTATCAAACTGATTTCATTGTATAATATGAGCATAAAAGAGAAGGAATAAATTGTTATTTATAATTCATTGTTACTGATAGTTTTACCTAGCAAACAAAATTGTCTTATGGACTTGTTTGATATCATACAATTAATACAACAATTTTATAGTTCTAAACGACATTAAAAAATTATTTTAGGTAGCTTAGTTTATAATATAACCTGATTTATTTTGTTTGATACATATATTAATGAACAATATTTGCATTAATTGCCCTCATTCTCCCTAAATCGGGTATCACAATAAAACGAAACAACACACACACTGAGTGTTTCAATACGACCATCACAGCATTATATAGTTTGATTTTCTGCTATTCCTTCACTGAAACCTTTCCAACTTTTCCACGAATTTATTCTCCTGCTTTCTACCAATATCAGTCTCCACTTGTGTCTTATCTCTCATACCGGAAACCAGTATACACTGGTTGCCAGTGTTAATCATAAACGGTGTGGTGGCTTCCATTGACGCAAGCGTATGTGAGCCAGCGACCGTCAAGGACGATGACAAAGGTCACGTGTTCATAGACAACACTCTCATGGTCCATGGAAATTTCGACGTCGTTCGGGATGATGAAGTCAAGGACGCTTTTAAAGGACAAAGTACCTATCGTGACTAGTTTACCGATTATGGCAACTTCTGGATGTGTGTTGAAAATAAAGTTATGAAATAATGTTGATAGAGCTAAAGCTAATTTACCCTTGTAACAGGGTTACAGGGCAGTTTAAATAAGATCTGTTTCGCAGCGATATTTATAGAAGTTGATATAGTGTATTGTATTATGATGTGTTATTCGTTCAGTAAGGGGAGTTAATGTTTTAAAAATTGATCTATATCAGAATATGATCTTTGTCTTGACAAAACACTAACTATCCAGAAATCAGTTGCTCATAAGTAAACAGAATCAAATTTAGTATAAGCACCAACTCAGATAATACTGGTCACTAACATAGTATATATGTAACATGTGTACATCAGGCAGCAGCAATGAACACGATTGTCAGTTAGACTAACTCCGTCATACATAAGGCGCCGAATACTTAAAATAAACGATTGTGAAAGCTACAATTTTCACTGCTCATGCTGCTAAGGGACTAAGTTTTCAATCGCTTCTTGCGATTGGCCAAAATTAGCAAGAGGTTTTACAGTAACTAGGAGCTCTGGAAATTAACCAAAATAATTGAATAAAAAGAAAAATAATAGAACGTATTGGGTTGTACGATATGTTTCCAGATAAACGAAAAGAACCAATTTCAAATCCTTAAGCACAAAGATACTTTGACATTTATGTTCCGCACGTAACAATCCGAATAGGAGGATGGACCAGACCTCTCTGCTAGATATTTGATAGTCGAACATACATCCAACCATGCATACAACCTGACATAGAGGGGCATGGTTCAAATGTTTTAACATCTTTAAAATGTATCTCTTTGACAAAGCATAATTCACTTTGATGGCATAAACAGAAGGACAGGTCTTAATAGTATGGTCCTCCCGTTCCCACTGGCGCATCCATGAAACATACTTGCCTAATATGCTCTCTGGGTACTCGCCTCTCACCGGATGCAAGCATTTTACGCTGATCAGGCTTTTTAGACAACCCTTCAAAATACCATACATTGGATCCACACTCACATGTATGTTACATTTTTTTATTATTACATAGCAAGTAAAATATAATTGTTATTTAGAAACGCTTTATTCTGATCCTTCAGCCAGAACCAACTTATGACCTATTTTTCATTGCTTAATGTAACCAAGAAATATGAATATTTGAGACATGCAATACTATCAAGATCAAGATTAATTTTGATCAAGAGCATTACTATAACGTCGAGCTTGTTTGCTTTGTTTTGAATGACTAATACAATAACTAATTAACCCTTGCTAGGTCGATAAAATAACGATTATTATTTTTTGACAATTAAAACAAGCATTATGAATTATGTCAACGTCTCAACCATGTCAGGTGGTGTACTCATGATACTCATAATAAAAATCATTTTAAAATTTCGAGTCATGGCAAACATTACAAATATGGAGGTTTCATATTCGACAGAGTAAATTTAATTATTTAATAGAACTGTAATAGAATTTAATAAATGTTAAGCTAATTAGAACACGTATGTGTATTTCAAAAGTTTTCTGCATAATCTCCCCTGCATGATCTATATTAACTGTTATGTAACCATCCTATAGTTAAGAAAACCAAGCTTTGAATACATCAATTATAGATGGCATCACACGAGATATTTGTCCGTAAAACGAATGTAAAAACGAAATCCCAAGCACAACATAACAAATAAAGGTTATAATAAATAAAAATTGTTTAACACTTTAATTGTACACTTATATTAAACTATTCCTTGCTATTTTTCTCGCAAGCGAAACATAAGGAAAATAACACATTTTGCGCAAATCGAATTAAAATAAACTAATTACAAATCAACATATAGAATATATGTAAAATAGGCAGTGAATTATTTGTTGACGATTTTTATCAATTAAAAGAAAACATTTACTTAATTCCAAATAACAGTTTTTCCTTTTCTGAACATTTTAATTGTGTTAAATTTGTTCATTCTTATTATTCAACTTAGTCATTCCTACTTGAGAAGGCAACATAGAAAAAAAGGGACACGTTTTGCAAATAAAATGATTATACCTAAATAATCAACAGTTTTTTTACAAACATGGAGAAGTGATTAAAATGATATTTCTCATAAATACATGCCAGAATGTATTTTCTTAAAATCAGGCCAGTCGAGTTAAGTTTTGAGAAAACACATTTGTGGGGAACAACTCGTTAGGTACTCTCCATAATCGGGTACACATTGTATTCCTTTTCAATACCAACAGGCAAAATTGTATGGTCAGATGAGTGTTATTACCCTGATTAAAAACTATTAATTAGCAAGAGTGATACACGTGATGGAGTAAGAACACAAGAGCTGCAAATAGTGTTATTTAGCTAGCTCCAAGTGCGGAGTTTTAGGCTGCCGGAATTTAGTCAAATACAGATGATATTTTATGATGGAAGATGTAACTATAGTTGATTCCTTGTGTGAACTATATTGAGAAAAAAATCACATACAAAATATCTCAATATAAGCGTGCTTATTTCAATTTGAGAATAATTTCCCCCTGTCAAAAATGCTATTTGAGGGAGGAATGAGTGTAAAGGATGTGTGCCTAAAACATTTACTAAACTTAGCCGGGAACACATAGTTATTAAATATTCATTATTGTTTACAATGAATTTTTGAGTAAGACATAATGCGTCCATATAGAAAATGGATTTGTGAATTCGTAAGCCTTTATTGAAAATAAAAACTTAACCTGCTTTAAACTATAACACTTGAGAGTCTAATCATGATCTTATAACATTTCAATAACATTTAAAATAATTACTTTATGGCGCAGACTTGAAATGTCCTTGATTCACTTGTATTTTCATTATAAACTATATTCACCAAATGGACCGTTCAACGCTTTATTTGAAAGTTTTACACATGACTTATTTATTACAAAAACGCAATTACAATATTGTGATATCGTATAACATCTGTACTGTATCTGCAAGCGTTTACACTTCAAACGAAAATGAATTCGAGGTATGTATGTTTGCATGAGCAAAGGGGATGTATTGCTATGATCTATATGAATGTGGCTTCAGATTTTTTTTACGTGAACGCTGTCCTATGCTGATAAAACTGATGCAGTCTTGGTCTGTGTGATCGATAATACGTTAGTTATAGCTATATGAACTGTAAATGAGGGTTAGTGGTGACAAAATAACGATTTACAGTGGTGTCTTTATTCCGGGATATATCTACATTTATGTTTGATATCATACAAAGATATAAATAATTATCATAATCATTTCAAATGTTACATAATTTAAGTCCATTTCCATGTTCCATACTGGTTTTGACCTCGATATAGTTTGAGATACTTATTCTCTGAATACGAATGTTTAAAAACAAACAATAATCAGACGGTTCATGTGGTGACTATGAATACATCATTTAAATGAAATTTATATGGAATAGATACATTTACGTTATCAAACATAATTTTATGAAATACAATGCAACCGTTCTATTAAAAAGCCAATGATATCACTGTTTCGGAATACATAATCGTGATCAACGTAATATGTAAGTAACATACTTTACATATATCTTTGTCATGTATATTTGTCATATACTTGACATCAAATACAACTTTCGATGTGATAATTCGATTTTCTTGTTCTTGGAGATAAATACAAATTATATCGTTGGAATAACAGGGAATAATTCTAAACAAAATCAATTGAACGATGGCTCAACAAGCAAATAATGGTGTTACATGTCACTCGTAAACTCTCATTTAGGCCATGGCCTACATATTTTTATCAGAAAAAAACAGCTGAGTCATTAACCCAAACTTATTTCTTGTAAATAGACCCTTGATTAAACATATTTACTCGACAAAGTTAATTTGTCAATATACAAGACATAAGGGCATCATCGATAGTAAGATTTGCAAAGAGTGTAAATAATATCAGTCAGTAAACATAATTGTCAATGCACAAGCCATAAGGGCCTCACCGACAGTAAGATTTGAAAAGAGTGTAAATAATAGCAGTCATTTTACATAATGCAGACTGAATACAAAATTAGAGGGTTTACGCTCAAAGGTATAAAATAATTTATGCACATTCAACATGTTCAATATTAACGTATGTAGATGTTGCACATTATAACTAATAACTAAACTATACTAATTTCTCTTTTTGTTATGAGCGAGATAAACTCACATGTCAATGTTACATTAATGATATGATCACTATGCATTTCTGTTGTATTATTCTTGTAAATTAAACATTCTTTGCTTTTTATTCTAAAGATGAAATTCGATAAGTGTTGTCCATTTTATCACCATTGAAAAAATGTAAGATTTTCATCAATTTTTATGTGGTTTTACATGCAAGTGTTTTATGATCAGTTAAAATGATCCTATGTGTTTATGGTATATATATACTGTTTACCAACCTATTGAAAGTTTACTTTAAAATTCTGAGATGTTTAACTTAACTTTCAGCTTATCCGTGCCTTATTTATATTTGCACATTTATTGCCAGCCAATTTCATTTTGATTAACCATTATCGTATATGGCAATAGAGCATTCATTAAAATACAAAAATGCCATTTGCTACTTGTTAATGCCAATAGATATAAATAAGAAGCGCGTTCAGGTAGGTTCAGGTTTCCATATTTAACCTTTCCCTGAATGTTAATCAGGATTTGTTGAAACCCTTATTCAAATAGTAGCACCTAACACCATAAGTCTGTTGGCAAATGTTTATTATATCGCCATAGCTCGTGTTTATTTAAATGAATATGATATTATATACCAGACTGATCCTGATTGACGAACAAATATTTGATAAAAAGACTGGTCAAATATGAATGGTTGATATGTTCCTGATATTGGATGCCATTTGCACACATGTCTGCTAAACATCATAATAGACAGAAAAACATAAAACAATTGAGTCTCTCTTACAATGTATATATTAACAGTGCATATATCAATGTAAGTTAATGTGGCATTCGTGAACATCATTCTATAGAACATGCACAAGGCTAAAAGAGCCATGCTTGTATAAATCTGGAATTAACGTTATGCTCAAATTCTTTTATAACCTAAGGGTTTACAAATCGTATCAGAATGAAAATAATGACATTTAACGCGGTTTTTGGGCTACTTACTACAGCTTGCGTATATACTGTTAATTCGCAATCAACCTCGATTCCAAGCTGCATGACCAGCATCAACTCGGATACTGAGTATATAATACGCCATGTTTCGGAGCAGGTTTCTCAATTTGCGGCAAAGATAGATACATCTAAAGAATTTCAGGCTCCTTTAGATTACCAGATTGACTTTGAAGAGGATATTGCGTTAAATGATGATTCTCTACCGGAGAACTGTCAGGACATACTAGATCTTGGGTTCACTGAGAGTGGTGTATATCGAATTTATGTACCTGTTTCGACGGTTCAGTCCTCGCAATTCCGTACATCATTCCGGAGAGGAATAAATGTCTACTGTGACATGGACGAATTATTCGGTGGCCCCGGATGGCTCGTCGTTCAAAGGCGACATGAGAGCTCGGTAAGCTTCAGCAGAAACTGGAAAGAATACGCGGATGGTTTTGGTGATTTAAATTGCAATTTATGGTTGGGGAACGATAATATTGCATTAATCACTGCCGGAAACACTACGTACGAACTTCGCATTGACCTTCAAGACTGGGACAATGAGTGGAGATATGCGCGATACGCATCGTTCCGCTTCGATGACTCATGCAGCGAATATGTCCTGCGCTTGGGATCGTTCACAGGCGATGCAGGTTATTCAATGGAAAGTATAAATGGTTACCCATTTTCGACACCTGACCATGACAACGATTTGTGGAACTTGAATTGTGCTGAATTGAGATATATGGCTGGTTGGTGGTACCGCGGTTGTTCTAGTTCTCTTTTGAATAATCCGTATCACAACACAAGCTCCGCTGTATCGCAACAAGGAATAGTGTGGTATCATTGGCATGGTTGGTCATATTCATTAAAGTATGTTGAAATGAAACTGAGACTAGTTTAGACTTAATTATATTATTTCAATCTAAACTTCATAGTTGTTTTGTTAAAATTAAAGTTAATCGAATAGTAAGTATTGACATTTTCATTGACAATGATGGTTTGATATATAGAATAAGATTACCATAACCTGTACCATATCAAAAGATGTTTGAATGGTGTTTGGTTACTACCTCGGGATATGTGCACCTTTACTTATCTTCGGACTTATCTAACGATTACAATATCAACATTTTGGTAACATATAATGGGTTATAGTAGTTTTGAACTAGAAACCGACACGAAGCGAAAGCTTGCTTTAAATGCACATGCTGCATGAATTGACGCTTGGCATAGGATATAATTTTGCTTTTCTCAAGCTTATATTAACATACACACGTGTTAAAAAAGTTACTAAGTGTATAACAAATGAACAAAAGGCAATTATACTGCTAGTTGTTCCTTAATAATGTTTAAAATTGTATTATGTAAACCAATTACTCATATAGCATTAAACTCGCACAAAACAGTGATTTGTTTTCTTAAATTTGTTAACAAGATTAATTCAAAGCATGGATTCAGGAAGAAGTAATCATCTCTATAAGTGAAATATACTAATAACAATAAAACTGTAGATCACGATAGTGTATTATTTGAGCAGTTATCTTCTGCTTCTATGCCACAGGCATATTTGCACTGATAAACAGTTGTCAAAAACCATTTAGTGTATGTGATAATATTCAATTCCTAACTTCCTAACTCATTTACCGTATAGTCTCAGAATAATAAAATGGGCATATATACAGTTACATTGGCTGAAAAAAGATTTGCAGAGAGATTTTAAGTGCTTATAAAATCGTATTTGTGGAGGAAAATTTATATATTTTAGCATGAGAAATACGTTATCATTTATGAAATAGCAATCATTATTTGTTTTTCATGTCTTAATATGACGTATTTATCTATATCATTTTAGTTGTTTGCCCCTTTACACGGCCTGAAGCAGTCGCTAATGCTTAAGGAAAACCAATTGCTGTGCATTTTTACTTTATTTATATCGGTCCAAGCTGTTATCCGTGACCGAAAGAAGCCCTGAACTTAATAAATTACTACATTCGCTCATGAGTATTGAATCCCTATAGCATATTTTTAAAATATGAGTTATTGACATAATTTGTAACAAGAACATGTTTTGGTCGAAAAAGCAAAGCCTATATTGGAAACAGCTTTATTTTCATAACTTGTAAAGTGCTAACGTCAACCAGGATAGGACTATATCAATTCGAAAAAAAGGGATGCTATCATGTTGGATGCAGGGCATGTAAATATGCTTGACCCAATATTTCCAAATCACAGCACATACAAACGTTAAAATTTGTCATTCTAGAATAAATGTATTTAAGTTCAGTTAATATAATAATTGTCATATTGACTATATAGTACAATAGAACATTTGTTGTTTTCTAAAAAGATGGTAAACATTTGACCTGATAAGACCACTGTGACTCAGTCATTAGTTTTTATTATATTCCTAAAACCGACACAAGTATTTTTATATTATCACGGCTGTTTAGAGCGGCGAACTTAGATGTTTGGTGCCAACTAGTCTATTGTTCATCACAACTGCATTTGGTCCGGACATTTACATAAGCTTGTTATCTGCATAGTTATGCTATAAATACGTGTCTTTTGCCAAAATATTGCCAACTTTACACGCATTTTAAAACATGTTGCCACATTGGTTTATAAAAAAATGATTTTGCAATGATATTTTCAATGAATTCGACCATCATCTTTATATAACACTAACCCCCCTCCATTTCGATTAATGCAGGAAAAGCAGCATAAAAACGAACACAAATTTGGCATAAATAACTTATGAAATTTCAGATTTTCCGATATTATAATTTAAGTCTTATAATAGTCAATCAAGGGAAAAATGTATATCTTTATATTGTTGGATTCATCATTTTTTCGACTTCATTGTGATACAGAATTCGGTATATTACGATATTAAACTATTTGCTATTCAACACGCTAACTGCATTGTGTTTTTCAAAGCTCGTCCATGATTATGTATGTTTATTCGGAATACTTATGATTTTAAATGTTTTAGCTATAAAAATCATTAAACTCACGAAAAGTACATTTAGTAAATAAATTACGAGTTTTATTCATGTTGTCAACGTTAATTTTCACTTAAATCCTATCATAACACTGTGAAATTGTGTTTTTCATATTAATTTCGAATTAAAATGGCTGTACTCCTTATTTGATAATACACAAAAATCGCAAATGAGTAGTTCAAACCTATATGACCTGTTTGGTTTCATAAGAAACCTTTAACCGACGACAAAATGACCAGTTTGCGATTGTAAAAGCTAATATAAGTCGACGAGGCATAACAGCTTTAGTCTTGAGAGTCGTACGAATTTAACACATCAGCGATTTATTGCTATTTAAGTACATAATTAATAACATAATGAATATTTGCCAATGTTACATATTCTAAAAATGTAAATGTTTGCTGGATATACGTAAATGTGGAATAACCGAAAAAATAATAACACACTATGAGTTTGAATAACTGATTGACCATTATTGACTATCAAGCTAAGCTGTATTTAATCAACTTCCTTATCCATCCAAAATTCTAAATTCCTTTCAAAACCAGTTTATATAGGAAAGGGCAAGAAACGGCAGCGATAATTATTTTTTAACTTTATATGTTCTTTATAGCGCTAGCGGCACTTCTTATAGCTTGTCTTTTGAAAAAGCATAACTAATCCATTGGTCATAATGCTAAATCAAAATGGGTTGGTTCGAAACTGATCTACAAATACTATTTAGAGTTACTCACATATCAACTTACATAGAACTTGCTATTTTAATGCATGCGTTATCCTCTTTACTATGCAAAATTCATTAGCCATATAGCATAATACTTAGTTTTCTTACTTGATATTGTCAACAACAAGAGTAATTATATGTCGAAAGATTTGAACTTTGATTCTATATTCAATATTTAATGCTGACAAATTGAATTGATTTCGGAAGTCGGTTTTATGCTACAAATACTCTGGACTTCCGCTGCCTATGTTTGTCGGCTAACAGGAACCTCTAAGAGTTGTACGAAGTGAATTCGTGTTGATATGATATATTGATATCGATATGTATAAAATGACATTATATATTCATATTTACTTCGTGTACATTATTAATGTTCAAATATATATTTCTATCTAGATTTATAATATTTTTTCTCATACTAAATCATTGAATTCCGACTGTTATGTAATTGAATTATTTGGGTATGTATATTGGTGAAGGGCATGATCGCTTGAGTGTTGGCACGTAGGGACAATTTTATACATTATTGCGAATTCATTTGATTTTGATATCATTTGTCGCAATATTTAATCGGAATGTCCATGCGCAATCTACAATGGTCCCAGCATGTGGAATGAACAATACCACTGACACAGAGTGTATACTGCGACAAGTGTCGGAGCAGGTTGCCCATCTGTCTGCAAAGATTGATGGCTTACAGGAATGCCAAGGATCTCGGAATAACCAAAATGATCATGCAACGGATCACGTACTAAATACTGACTCATTTCCAGAAAACTGTAAGGACATTTATGATCTTGGACATGTTGCAAGCGGAGTGTACATGATCTATGAACCCATTACTCAATCGTCACAGTTCCGTACATTGTTTCGAGGAATCAATGTTTATTGCGACATGGAGGAACGTTTCGGTGGACCTGGTTGGCTCGTGTTTCAAAGGCGTCAGGATGACTCAATTAGTTTCGACGGAAACTGGAATGAATACGCTGATGGATTTGGTAATTTAATCGGTAATTTCTGGATCGGTAACGACAATCTTGCTTTAATCACTGGTGGTGATACTACATACGAACTCCGCATTGAACTTCAGGATTGGGACAACGAGTGGAGATACGCGCGCTACGCATCGTTTCGCGTTGAGGACGCAAACGCCAAATACACGCTTCGCGTGGGCTCTTTCGCGGCAGGCGATGCAGGTGATTCAATGACATATAATAATGGTTATCCCTTTACGACACCTGACAATGACAACGATGCAACAGGACATCATTGTGGAAGGTTGTATGCACGGTCTGGCTGGTGGTTTAATAGTTGTTCTTATGCATTTTTGAATAATCCGTACTCCCGCCATAGCACGGTTGATACTTTTGGAGGAATAGTATGGAGTGATTGGCATGGCAGGCAATATTCATTGAAGCGGGTTGAAATGAAATTGAGACCAGTTTAGATATTTTACAATATAAATTAAATTCTAAGTGATGGGAAATCGAGGTTTTATTGTTTAATTGAAAATGATAACAACGATATAAACTTGTAAATCATTTTGTATATCAAAATTTATCATGTATGCCGATGAACGAAGGGTGTACTTTGAATGAAATAGAAGTTTTAAATTGCCAAGAAACAAATTAACCATATCATTTGTGTCCATCAGAAATATTTAATATTTAAATGTAAATTCAACAATACATCATAAATATTATGTTTCCCATCCATGTCATTAAATGGTAAGAAAAACTGGATAGTGACATTTAGAAATGGGCGTTTTGACCTTGTTTGCTAAGTGATTCTACAGAGAAAGTATATATGTAAAAACGTCTCTTGCATACTTTCAGTAAAAATATGTTTTTCAAAAACACGGGTTTTATCATTGTAAAAATGAGGCTTACATTAAACATATGTTTGCGAAGTTCTACATTTGTCCTAACAAGGGCTGCATTAAAATCATTTAGAGGTCAGCACCCATTTATTGGACATGATAGTCGTATATTTAGTAAATGGCATTCAAGAAGAGAGCCCGAGCGTTCTTTAAATTTTCATTAATGTATGCTTATAGCCTCATTTTGGATGAAAGGTAGGCTAATTTGCATGAATACCAAGCACAACTTCCAGAGATGCAAAGTTGTTATATTTGCCTTTGCATGTAGCATCAAACCTTCTGTTAACCTTCCACATAATAATAACGTTGAAATCTTATAATCCCTCTTTAAGTCTATACATAAGTCTCTTGCATAGTCTTTTACAATTGGTATGTACTATTGAAATAAATATGTTCAATATACTATGCTAATTAAAAGTTTTAATTATACGGGTATGGCCTGAAAACATTTACTAATATAACAACATGCATACATCATCTTACAAATATATTATTTATTAAAATAGAAGTGTAATGAAGCATATCTCAAGATAATATTTATGTTGTTTTTATATATGTGTAATTTGACAAGTAATCATGAGATTTTCCAAAAAATCTCGTATCAGATAGCCAATAACATTTTGCTAAAATAACTATACCATTATCTGATACTAATATATGTGTTGTGTAAAACAATCTATTATTCTAACTGTGTGCTTGATCATTTCACAGTTTGAACACTGTGTATTCAAATGTTTTATTCAACGGGACATCGCCTTTTCATAGTTAACAATCCATGGATAATTGCACGCAGGGAATCTTAGTCATGATTACAAATATATGAATATTTTTGGCCATTTCATTATTGACTAAGATAAGTTTAATACGTACATTTCCTTTAAAATAGATTTTTCAGAAGAACAATTTATAAAGTGTAAAAATCAACATAAACAGGATTAGTTATACGATCAACACAAGCAAATATTTATTGAACCACAACAAGGAAAACCAGTCAATATGGCTGATGAAACCCAAGGTTTGAACATTTCGATTGCAAATTTCAATTTCAAAGTTGTAAACCTAACGTGAAATATAGATATTCAAAATATATAATTAAAACTCTTATACTTTTAGTGATGGCAGAAAGGATTATATTCTGTAGTAAACAATAATATATAATATCTTAACTTCAATAGACGATAATGTGGGATGCGGGTTATACATTGGTTCCGAAAACATAACATTAAGTTAAAAAGGGACGCGGGTATCACACCGGTGCGGGTTATACTCCGTAACCTATGTTTTTTCAAGGGAAGCGAGCGTTACACCGGATTATACTCCGGATTCAAAAATATATGTATTAGTTTAAATGGATTACGGGTTTTACATCAGTGCTGGTTTACTCCGGATTAACTAAAACCCCTTAGTTTGTAAAGGGCGTGGCTTTTAAACCGGTTTGGGTTACACACCAGTGCGGGTTATACACCGGTGCTGGTTATACACCTATTTGAAAACATAACCCTTTAAGTTTAAGGGATGCCGGGTTAACCTAGTGCAGGTAACACTCATGATACGAGAACATAACATTTAGTGCGGGTTATACACAGGTGTGGGATAAACTCTAGATTTGATTCACGTTATCTAACATCCCGTTTTCAAGGGATACAGGTTTAAACCGGTCCAGGTTATAAGCATTATACACGGGTGTGGGTTATTTTCCGTATTGGTAAATAGAACCCTTTGTTTTAAAGGCGCAAGGGTAATGCAGTGGGATGGGTTGCACGCAGGTGAGGGTTATACTCCGTATTCGAAAGCATAACCGTGGACTTAAAGGGGCGCAGGTTTTACAACGGTGTGTGTTATAAACCGATGTTGGTTATATAGTCTACTAGTGCTGGTAATACACCGCTGCGGGTGTGTCTGTTTTCGAAAACATAAACATTGCTTTTCTAGGGGCTATGCCGAAGGTGCGTGTTTTACACAAAATATGTTTTCTGACCTCCCTCTTAACCTAGTGTTCCATATGTCCGTCTGCGTCTGCGTTTGCGTCTGAGCTTGCGTCTGCGTCAATTTATGTTGTTGTGTAACATTGGATCCGTCGACTCATGCGTTTTTTTCATCCGTCAATTTAATTTTACTTTAAATGTTAACTATTTCAAGGCATACAACTCAACTGAAATGAGTCAGATAATATGTTTTTTTCTAACTAAAGCACTTTATGTCCATCAGTAATGATTAATGAGGTAAAATTACCCATGAATCGAGCAAAACTAAAAATATATAATGTGATTTAGTCACCGTTATCTAAATCTATTTTTTTCATCAAACTAAGCCTATTCATTATTGGCATTGTCAAATGTATCCCGTTATGTTAGTCAATTAAAAGACTCAAACACTATTTTAAAACCCAATTCTTTGTACCTGCTTGACCTTTCTCATCCGTTTTTCATCCGTCACCGATTCTATCGCGACATGTTCCGATCGAATCAACGCAGACGCAGACGTCGACGCAGACGCAAGCGCAGACGGACATACGGAGCACTAGCTTAAGTCTTAAAAAGAGATGGCCTTGATTGAAGTGGTTTATTCCAGGTGTTTTGCGCAGTCGCCACGAAGGGTCGTACATCGAGCAAAGGTTCCTCTTCCTAATCCAGGTCAGAGCAATGAACTTATGGCGTTATTTAAGTAACCATAAGGGGATTGAGTATTTTTTCCGAAGCCATATTCCCAGCTTTATATCTGCTTTCAACCCTATTCTTAAACGCAATGTTAAATTTGTCATTTGTCATTTGTGTAAATTCGCAGGCTTAAGCGCATCCCTACACTCAACTTCTTAATGTTGTATTCGATTTGTTTATTTTCTATTCAGGATGCCGATGCCATCATCGCAAAGGCCGAATCAAACATCAGGATACAACGACAAGACGTAAGTGTTTTTATCGCCGAACTTTGTTTTTGTCGTCCCTAATTAATTTGCAATATATTGCAATGGAAGATAATGAAATATACCATCCTATCTCTCTCATTCATACCAAGGATTTGGAAATGAAATCAATTTAATTCTTCCTTTCATTGAATATCATTGAATAAACTTGTATATTACGAATTTCGCTACGGAACCTGTTTTATGACATGAATGTCATGTTCCTAATCTTAATACAATTTTGTTTTCTTTCTATCCACATGACCACCACCAATATCACCTGTGTAACATATTTGTCCGTGGAACTCAATCTGATTCCCCTAACAACCGATTTGGTTTCCGTAACAACCACCATCAAAACCCATCTCTTGGACTGGGCCTGATATGCTATTCCCATCATCCACCATGAATCCGGTACTACTCCATTGCTTCTACCCATCGCAATGATTGACGTGTCTATCAATCCGTTGATGTGTGTGCAGTTTAAAGGCAGTCAAAATCAGTACTTTCCCGGCATCCAAGGCAAAGAAAGGTACCATCATCCTCTATTAAATTATTTTGACTCAAAGTCAGCTTAGTGTTTGGTGAAAGAATTCGTGAAACAATGCAATACCTCAAAAATATGACGAGTATCGTTCCTTGGGAAATAAAACTATTTTTTCCCGGAACAAAACTTCGTTCATTACTATAACATAAACAACATTGATTGTTAAATGCATAACACTAGCCAACAGTCAAAATGTGACTGAGGAGATATTATGTGTTTTAAGGTAATTTTGGGTCACTGATTACGAATCCGAACTCCAAAATGCCCTATCGGGTCAGAATTTTGTTCTATCGAGAGTTGAAATTTTTGCGAATTTCACGACTTTAAGGCGTTTAACGGTTTTCTCACTATAATAAGACACTATAAGCTTTCGGGATCGGTATTTAAATGGTTTGTTCATATACAACAAACATTATACAGTATGTAGGGACATTTTATCTTGAAATTCAATCACAAAATTGACCGTTTAAAACCAAAAATTCATGATACATAAGCAAAAAAATCAAAATATTTGTTTTCCGTTCCTAGCGTCATATTTTATGTTGTAAAAAAGTATCATGGTATCAGCCATAAACCATGACATATTGAGCTTTGAATAAATACACTTAAATTCAAATATCCATCGAAATTTTTGCTCCAGCCAACGTAAACTCATTTCCCAAAAATTAAAATTTCGGTCATGGCCAATGAATAAAACATATGGTTAAATACAAGTTTCAAAACTTAAAAGGATACTTTAGATACAGTACACCTTAG
>LQRL01169333.1:14800-25091 GCA_001703475.1 Hydroides elegans | reverse complement strand
GAACAGCTTTTTGGAGTTAGTCGCCCGAGTGCGACATCCAATTTCGGTTAAGGTAAAGCCCTGCCGTGTGCGACTGACGGTTCGTCCGCTTGTGCGAATGCGAATTCGATAGGAATCCACATAATGTAAAAATACATTTTTTGAATGCCTTTAAAAATGCGCTCGCGCTTTCGGCGCGCGCATTCAATGTTAGAATATTTTGACATATTGTACATTTATCAAATAGTCGAGGAAAATTCATACGATTCTCAAGTGCGAAATATGCTACATTTAAAACTATATACAATGTAAATATTGAATCACGTTTGTACTTTGGTTATGATATGATATGTTGCAAAAAATGTTTACAAAAAGTCATTTTTATGGGTCCTGGAAATAGTGACTTTTTTCATGGAAAATGTCATGGAAAAGTCATGGAATTTTGTTCTGGAAAAATTGTATGAACCCTGTAATTTAAAAGGGAATATACGCGTAAAATAATTTGGTTTTACTCATGTAAAAAAAAAATATTTTTTAGAGAAACGTGTTATCTCTTAGGACTAGAAAGGCCGAATGGGCTGGTTTGATTTTGGAGTCAGAATAAGATTGGCCTCGCATGCAACATCTTATTTTTTTTATAAATATCGATCTATATATCACCTCAGTGAATCATAATTCCTGATGCCCTATGTTTATAGAGTTTTAGCCAAACAAATATAAACCAAAACTTTTTGTCATATCCCATAGATGCTCCAGAATGAAAATGCTTAAAAAATATCGGTTTCGTGTCTTTTTTCTGACGTATTTTGATACCAATAGTACATTTTAGATTCAGTGTTCATAATAAAATCAAATATAATTGAAAAAAATATTGTCATGCCTGAAATCATCAAAATATAAAACGAGGCCCCGTTTTTTATGAACTTAAAGACAAAAAATGCCATTTTTTACATCGATAAGTGAAAAAACTGATTTGATTGTATAATTTATATCTGAGACATTAGTTTGAAGATAATTCATAATGAAATAGAATTTTCATGAAGTGTGGATCATAGTTTCTCAAGTTTGAAATATGAAAAACGTAAAATTTAACACAAAATGTACAAATATTGGATATCGATTTTCTCAAAAACGTGACCCGATGGAGAAATTTGGTTTTCATATTCGGAATCAGCGACCCCAAATTAGTTAAAAACACAAAATGGTTTGCCAGTCACTAAAAATAAGTTTAATTTTGTTGGCTAGTGTAATTAATTTATGATTCAACATAAGTCGTTAATGCATAGCTAAGGTCTAATTTGTCATTCTAGAAAAATACATATTTTGTGTGATTTATTATGATAAAAATTTTGATGCACCATTTAAAGTGGAATGTAAGCAAGTTAATAATTGAAGAGCATAAACATGTTTAGTGCGAAAAACATGTTTTGTCAAAAATTATACCAAAATGATCCCCAAATCAAGCCTTATCACTTTACCAAAAGAAATATAAAAATAGAAGATAGAAGTACATTTTTCCCAATACACGAATCTGTTTAGTGCGCAATATTTTTAAAAATGAAATCATCAAGATGTCTTTCACGAAAAACAAGTTTGGTCAGATTTTGATCACTATAAAAGCTTCCAAATTATATGTCTATCGTGAAAAACAGGTTAGTACATTTTGCTAAATCAGGCAAGTTTTTCGCGAAACACATACTTTCAACTGAAGTATCAACTGTAGTTTCGACATGTTTAATGCAATAAACAAGTTGAAAACGACAAATTGGTAACCTGTTTTGTTAGAAAAACATATTCGTTCACCAAAATGCGATTTTCATAAATGTGTCTTTTCCATTTGACAAGTTTATAAATTTTGATTTTAAAATGCATGAACATGTTCTTCACACTTGCCGGTCGTTTAAGATGAGTTATATTTAATATTTCGAAACATAATTTAATTTTAAATCAAATGATTGCAAATAGTGTTTGTAAATAATATTTTGAGTGTATAGTCAAAATTTGAAACAAATCAAGCGAAAATTTACTCTGTCAACTCAAATTCCTACCCGCGAACTTTAAAGTCGATTTTCTCAAAACCTGAAATTTGCACTAAACATGTTTATGCTCTAAGCCCTTCAATTGTAAATCACAATGATTTTGGAGGAAAAAAGTAAAGAAATCGTTACAGAAAATTAGTATACGATACATTTTAAATGGCAAGTGATTGACATAAACAAATTTTTGTCCCAACCAATTTTTTATATTTAATTTATATCATCTGTTATTTATACATTTTGATCATCATTTTATAATTCAAGTGCATTGACCATTTGTGCAAATCTCGGAACTTTGTGTGAGATGCTCTTGGGCGTGATTCCCACACTGGAAGATGTGAGTTTCAAAAGTGTGCATTATATTATCGAAAAAAAAACACAATAAAGAAATAAGGTTTCATATAGTAATATTATCAGTCAATGAAAACAGCTGAATTGTGTTCCAAATTAATAGTAATTCATCTCTTGGAGCTTCATTTTAAATATAATCAGTGAATGAAAAAAGGTTAAATTTAAAACTAAATAGTTATTCACTCTCTTGAGTATTTGATAAAAAAGAATTTCGACTGAAAAGCTTGATGTAAATGTACCATTAAATATATCGTTTATGGGCCCAAATATATCATATTGGCGCACATGAGAACGTCCTTTCGACGGCATGTTTGCATTCATGTCCAGGACATGAAAATGTTCACTGGCGTTAACTAGGTTCACTACGTCACCAAAGCATGAAGCGAAAGAATTACATACATAATTATTGCATCATAATACGTTTCCTAGCTAAATGCCATGTTTTGTTTACGTCACAACGTTTAGCATTCGTGACGCAATAAATAATTTGAATACTTACAGTGATTTTCGGGTGTTTCTATACAAATTGTTAATACTTATCAATATTTAACAAGTTAAGATTCATTTTGAAAATAAAGAAATTATAAATGACGCGAAGAAGAAGATGATGAAGGAGCAGAAAAAACCTATAAGAAGATGATGGTAAAAAATGCATGAAGCAAAGAAGCAAGACAATTAATATATCAGGCAGTAGTGATAAAAGGATATTAATTAAAGCAAATATCAACAAGGCACACAGATGGGGTTTTTGCCATTATTTTTTCATACACATTCAAATTGAATGTTTTAATGGTTGATCAAGTTTTTATGAATATTAAGTTGCGTAGACGAACATATTAAATAAAAGTATTCAATTAATTTATAAAATATATGATATTTTGAATTACTTGCTATTTTGTCATGTACCCATTATTAAATGCACATTCTATTGTACATTGTACATTAAAAAAGGGTTTATATATGTTAAGTGTATTGCATCAAACCCGTAATCAAATGTTTATGTTATCAAGATGAAAAAAATACAAGAAAAGGCTTTGGAATTGAATGTTGGTGAGCATTTGAATAACATTTTATAAGTAAAGAAATATTTAACAACGATAAGAAGCAAATCAAAAGGAACACGAAGGAAAATAAGAAGGAAGATAATAACAAAGAAAATGAATTTTGAAAAGATAATAGAATATGCTATATCGTTTAAAAATCATATCTAACCCATATACATCCCATATGTAAACAGATGGAGTTTCAAATATTCATTTCCTACATATTTCATATTTTCATAATTTTGATATGATTTTATTATTCTTGTGTGAAAATCAAGACTTGGCTTTTAGTAATAAATCGGCGATACATATACATAAACCGTTATTGTACTACCATTCACTGGTGAACCTAGCTAACGTAGTGAACCGGTATTGTGCTACCATTCACTTGTGAACCTAGCGAACGTAGTAAACGGGTATTGTGCTACCATTCACTGGTGAACATAGCGAACGTAGTGAACGGGTATTGTGCTACCGTTCACTGGTGATACACTGAACATGGGCCACGCTTTTATATATTCTATAATTGTTTGGTAAACCTAGCGAACCTGGTGAACCCCGCTGAACATATTCGAGATCTGGACATACCTCCTTTTTCGAGAGAAATCTGTTAAGGACGACCCCTTGCCTATTGGGGAATTACAATGATCAATCTATTAATAACATTTCGAAACATCCACGAAATCGGACTTATTAAATTAATCCGCATAAAAAAATATATCATACTCAACCCTAGGAAAAACTGTCCAACACCAGACAGTAAGTGTGTTATTGGCACTGAGATTTCTATAGAACTGGACAATAATGCCCGTTGTTTCGTGTAACGTGTATGAGACATACGGGTATTACCATAAGATAAAGCCACCGCAAACATTGCTCAAGCCCCTATTTATGAATCCAGGTCAAAAAGTCCCCGGATATAAAGTACCCCATTTGGGCAACACAGGACATAAAGTCCCCGGCCATAAAGTCCCCGGACAAAAAGTCCCCGGACAAAAAGTCACCAAAAATGCAGCATAGGACATAAAGTCCCCGGACATAAAGTCCCCAAAAATCACACTCTATTTTTTTTATAACGAATTACGTTTACTTCAGTTTTCAAAATCGAAATAAAAAAAAACAGGAAATAAAACCAAAAACGCGTTTATGTTTATTTATAGTAAATATCACAATAGATAATCACATGTCTACCAATCTTTTCGGTTGTAACAGCATATTTTTACTCTACAATTACAGCTGCTTAATGATAGCTATGATATAAACACTATGCAATCTTCACAATTAGATATCAGCCTAGGTTTTCAACAGGGTCGCATTTTGTCTCAATCCACATATGAACATGGTTCACTGTCACATAAAACTAATTACATAAACATACTGATCGAAACATCGAGTCAGCAACATTCCGAAAAACGGGTTCAATAAGCAATGACTTAACATATTGAATCTTGAAACTTTCGATATTTACTCTACTTCGATAACACTGCTTTAATAATGTTTTTTTTTATTATAGTAAAAAATGACTTTATGTTCAGTGACTAAAAACCTAGAGTGAGAATTTTGGGGACTTTATGTCCGGGGACTTTATGTCCTATGTTGCATTTTTGGTGACTTTTTGTCCGGGGACTTTATATCCGGGGACTTTATGGCCGGGAACTTAATGTCGTATGTTGCTCAAATTGGGGACTTTATGTCCGGGGGCTTTATGTCCGGGGACTTTTTGACCGGATACCCCTATTAATATGTCCTTTGTTTGCGCCTTCGTTTCAGATGCACGAGGACATGGATTCCGACTTCAAACTGATCATGCTCGTTCACTCAAGCCAAGTTGGTTCCATAATTGGTAGAGGCGGATCCAAAATCAAGGAACTGAGAACGGTAAGGAGTGTATTTTGGCCACAAAATCAACCTTTTGATAAACATATATTGTAGCCCCATAAGCCTTTGCATCCACATATTATACAACATATATTTGTGAAATTAACTGTATTGGTTCCCCTCAATGTTTTAAAAGAGCTTACCGGTAATCCAACATATTGCTTTTTATTTTGAATATAATTTTTTCAACATAGAATGACTGATACAGGACATTGTCGAACTGTATTTCAGGTATTTAACAGAAATTAAGGGATGGGTAACATACCTAATGCATTATTTGGCTTGTTAGCGGTGACTGTACTTTGAAATACAACCGAACCCCAATAAACAAAATACGTCTGAACTAGAACAAATAATCTGGGTTAAGATTGATTAAGGTAGTTGGAAACTCGATTTCGCTTCCAGTTGCGTGTTGTCCATAGCTTGCGGGGATCATAACATGAAACCAGCATGTGTATTTGAATATAGTTCGATGATAAAGCTGTTTAGGAACCATTTATTTGTTTGCCTTGTTTGTAGTCCACGGGCGCAAGTATCAAGGTGTACCAGGAGTGCCTCCCGAATTCCACCGAGCGGGTGGTTGCTATTGGAGGCAAACCCAACCAGGTCGTGGAAGCCATGGCAACCATTATCGAACTGCTCGAGACGGTAACGAAGCAATAGCTGTTATTTGATAAGTTTTATAAAATGATTCAATGCGCCCTATGCATATTTATTTCACAATTTTCTGTCTGTGAGGAAAAATGTGAAAAAGTGGTGAATACACCTCGAATTAATATATTTATTTTATACATTATCATGTAATATCGTCAGAAAGAATAGGGTGGAACTACTTAGAGCAAATTTATCATTCCAAGTTTAGACCATGTTTATTTCTATCATGACATTGGACCTACATCCATATATACACTTGTATTTGAAAACAAGAATGTGATATTGAAATGTTTATTTTGTTTTTTTTTTCACCAGAACCCAATAAAGGGAAACATCTCCTATTATTCGGGGCAAAACTTTGAGATGAACGATGCCAACGACTTTGGCCTTCCCTTTTACCGCGATGAACGTGGCCGAGGGTTCGGAAGCGATGGCGGACGAGGCGGTGGCCGAGGAAGGGGCCGAGGCGGCGTACACCGGTGAGTGGCGAATCGGGGGATTGGGTCGGTAACACTTTCTCCGAAGGCGGTGGCCGAAGGGGTGGACGCAATGGCATGTGAGGCGAACACTGGCGAGGGGTTGAGGGCTGAAGGTCACAAATCGAAGGGCACAGGGCAACATAAGGATTTTTAAGCTTTTCAGATGACTGAATTATTGCGCATGGATTTGTTTCAAAATGTTCAAGTATATAACATAGAGCAGGATGTATGTTAGATGTTGCAATTTTCTTCGTGTTGCAATGCAAAAAATATTTGGTTCATATTACACTGAGAGGGGATATTTCCTCTACCAACGGTTATATTCAACAAGTGCTATTGAAGTTTCTAAATTAACTTTGAAATAATTCATGCAAATAAAAACGAAAATTGTAGAAAAACCCTCATTTTCTTACATTGCAGAGGAGGCCCATCTGGCGGCGGATCTTTTGGTGGACGAGGTTTGTGTCTAAATTAACCCTTTTTGTTTCAATTATAGGTTGCATTGAGGTATGTATATCAAAATTGAACTGTCCTTCTTAAAGCACATGAATTTGAAGTATGTGCAATTTCTTTGAAAACTAATAAAACAAATAATTTGCGCTTATAAATATAAAAAATAATTAAATTTATTTTTGAAATCGCGGGGCTTTCGCCCTAGCTGCCAAAATCGCGGGGCCTCTGCCCTGCGGGGCTTTTGCCCTACGGGGCTTTTGCCCGCGCACCCTAAAAGTTTATGCATATATTATGAAAACTACTAAAATTGGACGTCTAAAAATCAGTTCAAAGATCACACAACTGGTAATATTATCAAATACGGGGACATTTCGTAACCCCCTATTTTCTCAAAATAGTAGAATATCCATAATATATAATGTTAATAAATAATAAAAGCCATAATAAATAATGTAACAATTCCAAATAAAATATATATGAAAATATTGATCACAAAGGTGGAGGAATGGGCGACAATTTCCAACAGAATTTCGGCATGAGCGGCGCTGGTGTCCCTGACTTGATTACTGGAAACCAGCCGACGACCACCACGAAAGTCAGCATTCCCAAAGATGTAAGTGTAGGACATATTTTTGAAAATGTTTTTGCAAAGATTTCGAAAGAATCAATTGTTGTGTTGTGTACTATAGGTATATAATATAGGGAAATCTTTCGTAGCTTTAATTGTTGGAAATGTTTGCACAGATTTTGAAAGAATCAATGTGATGTTTTCTATAAATATATCATATATCCTTAACTGTTTGTTGCATGTCTTTGCAAAGTTATTCTAGTCAAGTATTTGGTATGCCGTTCAGGCATATCTTGGCGATGTGTTTGCAGAATATATAAAGCCTATAGATTAAATCAATGATACATGGTATACCTCGTTCTTTGCTTTTCGCTTTTCGTAAAAAATGGCATTAAATGTTATTTTATTGCTTGTCTGTACAAAAAAGCTAGCTGGCCCAATAAACGGCAAAGGCGGAAAATGTTACGTTCTAAGGGTGTGTTTCCACGGCGGAAAAGGCCAGTGGGTTTTTCTCGTTTATTTCACTATTCTCTTTATAAGATTTTTCACAACCTCCGGAAAAGCTAGCTGTGTTCTTTGGAAAAAGTGGTTCCACGGCGGTTTCTCACCCGATTCATAGATGTTTGACATTTAAAGAAATGAATTTACATTTTTCGACAAAACGCTCCCTGAGTTTTGAAATAACCTGTGAGATTTGTGTGGACTTTCCAACTTTGTAGGTCGTAAAAGGCAACATTTTGATTTGATGTTTGACATTTTGACAAAGTGTTGCCAATTATTATTAACCAGACTTTCAATGTCCTGATTAATCGTAGAAGTCTATGTGAATTGAACTTTTACATTTTGTGACAGAACGTAAATTTCATTGAATTTTGAATACAAAAATGCTTGTATGATCACAAATAAGGCTCGTGAGAAACCGCCGTGGAAACACAAAAAGTGTTTTGCTTCGGGTGCAGAACCGCCGTGGAAACACAGCCTAAGTCTTTATCTTTGGTATCTCGACAGTTGTGTGTTTTTCCTGCAATTCAACAGTGTATATTCTGTTTACCAATAAACACAGCTGGTTAGCGCGATGATAGGCGAGAACGGGGCGCGCATTCAACAGATTCGGCAGAGGTCGGGCGCTAGCATCACGATCGATGAGGCACTTCCGGGTTCTAGTGACCGCATGATCAACATCACGGGTTCGGAAGAGCAGATTCAGTACGCGCAGTTCTTGCTGCAGCAGAGGTATGGATATGTAGCAACCTTTATATGTTAAAATAGATATTACATATTTGTCAATCTAAAAATCGGTTAAAGATTTGTATAAGTTCACATCTCAAAACATCTGAAACGTTTGCTAAGCAAATTTAGATTTGGAGAGCATCAACGTCAAATGAAATTTAGTGACATATTCAACTAAATTCTATGAAATAATCAAATAGGGACATCAACACGAAAGATTTGTCAAATGAAACTTCAGATGTGAAAATCTCTTAAAACTATAATAATATCAAAAGGGTTTAACACTATATTATTTCAAAACCAAAGAAAACGCAACGTTTCATGATGTAAATATAACAATTAAAATTCTATTATATCAGCAGATATATAATATTTATTGTTCTTTTCTTCAGCGTTAGACAACATTCGCGTTGAGCTGCTGCCCGTTTGTCACAAAAGTGACCAAGCTGTCAACCAACGCATCAATTTAGAAATCCCTGTCAAGTCACCATTGTTATTTAACTCATCACCTTAGCAACCCGTGTCACCGTTGTAAATCAACTCATCACCTTAGCAACCCATGCCACCGTTGTCAATCAACTCATCACCTTAGCAACTCCGTCACCGTTGTCAACCGTTGTCAATCAACTCAGCACCTTGGCAACCCCGTCACCGTTGTAAATCAACTCATCACCTTAGCAACCCATGTCACCGTTGTCAACCGTTGTCAATCAACTCAGCACCTTGGCAACCCCGTCACCGTTGTCAATCAACTCATCACCTTAGCAACCCCGTTACCGTTGTCAACCGTTGTCAATCAACTCAGCACCTTGGCAACCCCGTCACCGTTGTAAATCAACTCATCACCTTAGCAACCAATGTCACCGTTGTCAACCGTTGTCAATCAACTCAGCACCTTAGCAATCCCGTCACCGTTGTCAATCAACTCATCACCTTAGCAACCCCGTCACCGTTGTCAATCAACTCATCACCTTAGCAACCCCGTCACCGTTGTCAATCAACTCATCACCTTAGCAACCCCGTCACCGTTGTCAAACAACTCATCACCTTAGCAACCCCGTCACCGTTGTCAATCAACTCATCACCTTAGCAATATAAATCACCATTGTCAATCAACTCATCACCTTAGCAATCCAATTCACCGTTGTCAATCAACTCATCTCCTTAGCAACCCCTGTCACCGTTGTAAATCAACTCATCAACTTAGCAATCCAATTCACCGTTGTCAATCAACTCATCACCTTAGCAATCCAATTCACCGTTGTCAATCAACTCATCACCTTAGCAACCCGTGTCACCGTTGTAAATCAACTCATCACCTAGCAACCCGTGTCACCGTTGATAATCATTTCATCACCTTAGCAACCCCGTCACCGTTGTCAATCGACTCACCACCTTAGCAACGCCTGTCACCGTTGTCGATCAACTCATCACCTTAGCAATCCAATTCACCGTTGTCAATCAACTCAGCACCTTAGCAACCCGTGTCACCGTTGTAAATCAACTCATCACCTTGCAACGCCTGTCAACGTTGTCGATCAACTCATCACCTTAGCAATCCAATTCACCGTTGTCAATCAACTCAGCACCTTAGCAACCCCTGTCGCCGCTGTCAAACAA
>LQRL01169332.1:0-14573 GCA_001703475.1 Hydroides elegans | reverse complement strand
AATATTGAACAATATTTTACTAATGGAATTGTGTATAGTTATTTTTCATGTAATATTTAACATAAAACGTTTACCTCAACTGTATTCAAAGTACCAAAGTAATAATTCATGTAAATGCATATATTTTTTTTGCTCGTATTGTATTCCTATCTGTGATAAACAAATCAAGCTTGATTTTTATTGTAAATGTGTAATGGCTATTGAAAATTTTGATACTGTTAATAAGGCAAATCAATCTATAAGTAATCAACTTTAAGATTTGCCTTTTCGTTTTGTATTTTTACACTTCTTGATATTGTATTCATAACTCATGTTTCATTTACAACAAAACTGAATAAAACGAATTGAATTGAATTGAATTGAATCGATAATGTTGCTTATAGGGACCACACGTCTGAAATATTCAAGAAATATAAAATACTCAAATTTCAAGACTTAGTCAATTTTCATACATATCTAGTAATGTATAAAGCGTCATACTGTTTACTGCCTAAAAATGTTCAAAGTCAATTTGTAAAAAAATCAAGATGTACATAGATATGATACAAGGAAAAAAGATAAAATGCACATATCAAGTGTTAATTCCAGCTTGAAACATATGTCGACAAATGTAAGAGGTGTCAAGATTTGGAATGATTTAGATTTAGTATAATTCGTAACAGCAAGTCTATCAATATATTTAAGTCAAAACTCAAGCATAAACTGCTAGTTAACTATTAGTATGTAATAAAAAGTCATGTACCAATGTACCATTTTTGTTCAATATAAATGTCGATCATTGTTTTGTATATATTCATGTATATACAAGCTAGATAGTAGTGTCAGGGGTTGACGAATCAATAAGAATCTAGATTCTTCAAGCCAGCTCCTTTTCATATCTCAATTTAAAAAAGAAATCATGATAAAGTACACTGCATATTATGTAAATGTATTGAGAAATATGAAATAAAACATCGTTTATCGTTTTTATCGTTATGTTTAGTCGGTGCAATGAGCAATTGAATTCATGCATGAGGGTGCAATGTGAAAAGATATTGCGTAAATCTATGTTATTTGATATCGTAGTTTGACATTTCGAAATACTGGGACTGGATAATACAATGGAATAAATGCCCATCAATACATCCTTAATGTGGGCGATAATATGATAAATATGTTTTATTCCTCTATTATTATATCTTACCCGACAGCTTCCTATTTTGTTAATATGACTTTGAATATTTTATTGTTTATTTCATATCTTCCAATGATTGAGATTGATGATCAACCATATATTTATAAATTAAAATATTTGTTTACATCCAAGAAACATAAATAAACATTTTAGCTGAGTTCATCTTTGAGGCTCTTACAAGGCAAAATTAAGTAGTCTGGAAAAATACATTGGTCATATATTTGAACAAAAATAAGGACTTATAAATATCATGAATGAAATAAATGCATCATATAATCGATCAAAGGTTTTTTTATTCAGACTAAAAACAAAATAAAACAAATTAGTAAGTGCGTTATGTTTTGTCTTTTTATTTGATTAAGCTACCGATATCCATTGTTTAATTGAGATTGTGACGTCATAATTCAAATCTCCATGGTAGAATAGACTTAATCTCAGATCAGTGCATACAGCTAAGCAGATGGTAACACAATTTAAACATTTAAAGAATATATCTAAAGGTTTGCAAATATGGTGATCCTTATAGACTGCTGTTTGCCAGGGAAGCATACTCCGAAGGCTATATCTCCTAAGCCGATAAAGGTAAGTATATAGTTAAGAATAAATATATGATAAATATACAACTCTTAAAAATAATCCCGAAAAAAATATGATGCATTTTATTAAAATACTTTTTTTTTATAAGTAACTTTCTTTTTTAGAGACATTGAATAAAGTAATGCTGGTAAAGAAATAGAAGTATTGATAATAAAATATGTAAATATCTTTGGACAGTTTATATCTTTCAGGAAAAGTCATTATTAAAGAATAAAGCGTATATACATGGGTTACATATGTGGCGTTTATCACATTTAAATACGTATATATTTTCATTTTAAAACATAAACTTATCAATGAAATAGTCTGAAAAACTCCCAGACTTTTATCACATTATGCCAAATTGTAAATACCGGGTTACCTATCACGTAGATTTGAAGGAATAATTGTTGATAGTTGCAAATTGTTATTGAATCACTATTTATGTATAGGCTCAACACGAATTGGTGAAATCGAATTCCATTGGAAGTAGGCATGAATTGCCAAAACGATATTCGCCACTGCCGTCAATCGGCTCATCCACAACAAGTTCCTATGAATCATCCAGAACCAGCTCGATCAAAGGTAAGTGAAGTTATATTATTTTATATCAATATTTTATATTCAATCTAACTGAGTCAATGTATTAAAGCTTATATTTCGCCCAATATATTGTTTTTTTTTTAATGTTCATTTTAAACATTATTCAGATCATATAGAAAATAAGAGCAAATAACTTATACATTTAACAAAAATACAAATCATACCAAATATGCATCATACTAGAATCACAAAACAAACTGAATTAAATGATCACAGCTAATAACCAAATCATTAGAAATTCATCAAACGTATTACTAACCTTTTCAAATACGATATCAGTGTTCATCCAATAAGCCATAAAACACATCAATGACACATCTCTTCGCCCAACAAAACACCCGCAAGAAGGAAATGATTAGAAACGATAATGATAACCATGTATTTCTAAATAGATACACCACAACATTTTGTTTGAAAAAGAGAGGATGTACGAAAAGAAATTTACTCAAACCTTATTAGCTACAGAACAGATTCTTAATTATGTGGTCAAGACTATCCGCAAATATAATAATCTCAACAAAAACATCATCATATGTTTGATTCTGATACTTTACAATTCAAATCGTCCGAAAATATTCTGAACAATTAAAAGATATACTTTATAATATTTTGACCACAAAAAAAAACATAGTAAATGCAATTCAAAGTGAATATATCTATTTATTTAAGATACTAACATAACTAAAAATTAAGCATATAATGTTAAAAAAACATTCACTTATATGCAGAAACCGAGTATACAAAGATATCTAAAATAAAAGCAGAAACAAGCACCATTTAAATAATAGAATAACAAGACCCGTATTTATCAAAAATATCAACAACAAAAATTTGAATAACATCAGATGCACGAAAATAATAAGAAATATAATAACGACAAATATAGATGGACTTTAATATTAAAATATTTATACAGCATGAAAATATTAAAAAAAAAACTACAAAAGCTATTAAAAATAAAACATGTATTTGTATGTAATAATCAATGCATAACAAAACATTCGAAACGTTAAATGTTTATAATAAATATTCAAATTGATGCAAAACAGCAAATATAATCACAATAAAATGAACATAATATTTTCTGAAAGGAATAGTAGCACATAAAATAATAGCAAAAAAATATTTCCTTTATATTTCAATATTAAAAAAGCATAAACATTGCATTCACAATAAAATAACATAATACATTATATAATGGTTAAAGTGCGCACAGAAAAGATCGAGACATATTTTTGAAATCGCAAAAACATATCAAGATACATATTTGAAATAAATATCATAAATTTATCCTCGGATAGCATCACAAATAAAATGATAATCAACAATCAACATCACAACAAATATTGAACTACTTTTTGTCAAAATAATTATACAGCGTTAAAATATTTTCATTAGTTGACCACAAACAACATAACGGATCTATTTAAAATTGAATACATTTTTTTCTTTAATGATAAACGCACACAGAAACATTCGAAATATATAAAATCTTTATAACAATATTAAAGATAACGCAACATCAAAATACACTCAATATCATTTTGAAAGATACGCAGGAAAAGAAAGTATAAGCTAAAATAAAAAAATATATATATATATCAAGACAAATATCAAAACTATATTTTTTAATTGTTTACTTGCATTAATCATAACAAAGACCTTAATGAGCAAATATTATCAAAGCTTAGTATTGGAATAAAATTCATTGTTATACTTATACAACTTAACCCATCCACAAAAAAATATGTTTGATATATATCAGACACCAATGAAATGTTATATAATATAATCTATTCAAAAGCAAACATATTCATTGTTTCAAGAAAATAAGCACATAAGAAATCAATAAATATATGGCTAAGTGCAAGTGTCGGTTTTGAATCTAACAGCGAATAGCAAAAAATAAACTTGGACTACTGGTAAGGTTCATGTAGTTTTGCGAATATCACCCCTGGCAATCAGATTTAACCCTAAAACATAATTTGCATCCTACTGACGGTTGGTAACAATTCTATAACATGTTGATCACCATCCTACAGTATAGATTTTTATTTGGAAATGTATACCATTTGGTGATCATTACATTTATAAACTGAAAAAAACCAAAACACACATGTTGTTATGTTTCACATAAAAAATATTTAAAAAAAAACACTCTTTTTATATTTATATATACAAGAATCTATTTAAATTGCTTTCTTGCGATTATCCTAATCAATTAAACATAAGCACAGCTTTCCTTATGCTGCACAATATTTTGCCCTTCGACGCAACAATAACGTCATATTTATATCGACAATGCCCGCCTACTCAGTTCACACTCTATTGCCTATGCGTTTTGATTGACGTTTGTTAAATTCATAACTGGCATAAAAAGTCAATGTGTATTGTGTGTGGTTTATTAAAGGCAGCCAATTAGAGCTAAAATAATAGGGGTCAAGGGTCGTCTTAACTCATAAGAATAATGTCATGCATTTAAGCTTTACAGGGATGTTGTGAGATTCGACGTCGCTTCAATCCTAAATTTTTATTTTCCACGTTTATTATTTACCAAATCAACATTTCATAATTTCAAAATTTCTCAAACAAAACCCGACCAAAAACATAACCTGCTCCGTTTTCGTAAATGAAAAAGATAGCAGATAATTAGGCGTAAGAACCATGAATATAAAGAGGATATGAAAGCGAGTGAGACTATGCATCAGTATTCACTTATGGACGGCTACGGATGCCTTTCATCTTTTATGGTCATTTATTGTACACCAGCTTGGATTAGGAGAATGGAACGTAAGAACGCACAACACCCCTGGCAACAAAGAAATATTGATAGCAGAGTTGAACAAATACAAGATTGATATCTGTGCGCTTACAGAAACACACATTCCCGGTCACTCAGTCGAACAAATAGACGGTTATCAGATTCTGAATTCTGGACAATGGAAGCCTTAGAACCGAACTAGACTCTAGCATAGGCAAGGCTTCGGCATCCTGCAATAAACTCCGCTCAGTGTTGAACAGCAAGAAAATCTCGACCAGTACACGCCTTAGAATATTTTAAGCAGTAGTTGTTTCCACCTTGTTATACAACAGTGAAACAACGTGGAACCTCACTATAAGATAAGAAAATAGACTTGCTGCCTTCTACAACTGGTACCTAAGACGAATCCTCTGTATAAAATGGGAAGACAAAGCGAGCACAGAAGACTGGCTACAGCGCTTATGTTCACCCACTCTCAAGACGTTGCTGAGGCGAAAAAGGCTTTACTGGTTCGGAAACGTTGTTCGTATGGCGCCAGAAAGAGTGCCAAGAAGATCGTACTGCTGGCAACCAAAGGGCAAAATAAGAAGGGGACGTCAAAGGCATAAAGAGACCTAAAACCGATGTTTCAGACAACCGATGAAGTGATGCGTGCCGCATCGAACCGCAAGAACTGGAGGATCATTGTAACGGCTCTATGCGGACGACCCAAGACAACACTACAGTAACAGTAGCATACCGACCTACTTGTTTCTTAATAAAGAATACGAATAAAAACTAATCGTACTGCCAGAAAAGAGGGAGATCACTTTTCCCAGGGATTCGGGTTAATTTATTACCTTTAGATCTGCAAACTTTGTTGATTTTGAAGAGGTAGTATTTTTCCATACAAAATAAAGCAAACAGGAAATTTTTGTGTTGCAGTTGGGCCATTTTGACAATTTTTGCAAAAAAATGGGGCCATTATTACCGGGGCTATTTTGCCCTGGATTCTTTGTAGTTATATATTCGGATCGGTATTTCCTTATGCGAATATTTGTGTGCATGCTGGTTCGAAATAAATACTCATTAACGTTTTCAACATTAGACACCATCAAAATGTTCAGTATATAGTAGGTTGAACGCCCCATCAAATATTCATGCATTTAACGTTTGTGCATCTGTGTAAGTCTGAACCTAGACCTTAAAGTTTATCCAAAGTTTTAAATGAACTACTTAGTTAATATTTTCGAACTGACAGCTTATTGTTCTGCATTAAACTTCATTTTGTGTTTAAAAATATCAAGTACAATCCGGAAAAGCAGTATTAGATTCATATGGTTTTTCTTAATATTCAGGCGGTGTCAAGTGATTTCAAATATAACTGTTATCAACATATTGCTATAAGGTCAAAAAGGGCTTTTATTCAGTTTTAATCACTTTTCAAATTTAGAAGTCATAGATATAGGGCTAATCCTGCATGTGTTAGCATATAAAAATATAATAAAATGATGTCCGATAATTTGATACATGCTGTCCGAAAACGTGATGAGCTCGACTTCGCTACCAGCATTCTTTTTCAAACCCATCGCTCGATAACTATGCTATATATTCAACTGATGTTACTCAGTCGGATAGTGAGACTGTTAACGTAGCAATAGGTCGTCATCTGAAACAATCTAATGATAAAATGTACTTGAACGATCAAACTCAAACAGTGCTGATTTTGTCCGAAATTCTGATGAATACGTCTAGGAATATATGAAACACTAGAAGTCTATGAATACACGTTATTGACAATCAAAACCTTACTACTTACTTACTTTTTCCTCTCCGGAACCTCGCTCTTTCCTTGACTTCTCTGCGCCAGTCTAGCCTTTTGGACGCTTTGCGTTCTGCTGTCGCCAGGGGTAGGCCGATCTCCTCTCGGATTTGGGTGCACCATTTCTTTGGCGGATGGCCTCGTGGTCATGGGTTTAGGAAGTTGAGGTGGTACGCACGGGCCACGTAGCTGTCTACAGGTATGCGGGCCACGTGCCCAAACCATTTGAGCCCCTGGTTTTGATAATGTCTGTATTTGTTGCGTTCACTACTTCGTTTCTGACTCAGTCACACAGCTTCACACCCTTGATGGCTCTCAGATATCGCATTTCAAATGCTTCCGATTTTCTCTTCGGACTTTATGGTCCATGTCTCGGCGGCGTACGTTGCAATTGAGAGGATGAGCGCTTTGTATTGTCTCACTTTCAGCGGCTTGCTTATTTCACGTTTTTTCCCAGATTGGGATCTTCAGTCTACCGAATGCAGTTGAGGCTAGCGATATACGTCATCGTCGTCGTCGTTGTCGTCGTCGGAATTCGGGACTACGGTTCCGAGGAACACTCTTTGACATGCTCGACCTTACTGCCGTCTAGTACTATGGTGTGGTCACTCGGGAATATGATCTTACATTTCGCGCCATTTATCTTCATGCCCCATTTATTGCACGCTTCGTCTAGTTGTTTGGTACTTCCTTTCAGTTTCTCAAAAATGACAGACAAAAGGGTGGTATCGTCTACATACCTTATATCGGTGGAAAAGGTGTCTATTGGGGCTAGTGTTCGATCTAGTTCACTCAGTTCTTTCCATATGAATTCTAGGAAGACGTTTAACAGTGTTGGGACCAAGAGGCAGCCTTGTCTAAGACCAATGTGAACTTCAAACACTCAGTTAGATGGCCATCTATCACAACTGCGCATTCCGTATTGTTATATAGTTCTTCTACTATTTGTACTATCTTTGGGTCAACGCCGATGGCTAGGAACATTTTCCATATGGTGTCGAAGGCGACTTTGAAATATATAAAGTTAAAATGAAGTGGCACTTGGTGTTTTTTTGGCTTTGCGATTATTTGTCGAACGATAAAGATGGCATCAATCATTCCTCAGCCTGATATTAAGCCAAACTTACTCTCTCCGGTAGCCTCTTCTGGTTTTTTTTCTGCATTCTGCTGAGGAGTACTCTACTAAAACTTTACCAGGGATGGAGATGAGTGATATAGCGCGATAGTTCGAGGGCGTTTGTTTGCCATTTTTATATATCGGGGTTACCATCATCTGCGCCTTTGGTGTTTTCTCAGTGTCATATATCGTGTTGAATATTTTACGCAGCATCGCCACCATTGGATCACCACCTGCTTTAAGTACCTGAGCGGTTATGACATCGACTCGAAATCAAAAACACACACAACAAAAACAAATTAAATGTTAAAATATTGTTTATTGTAAAAGCATTATGCAAAAGTTGAACACATACAATATTAACTCAAAAACGTTAACATTAATGCAATGACGGAATTCACAAACTAATGCCCATATTGACAGATATCTAAGAAATATTTCAATTATTTAAAGCATACAATTAATTTTGATACATTCATATCTAACTATTTTACGAAGAGCACCTCACGAGCTGTTACCCAAAAAGGTGTTCCCCAACATATTCATGCTGGCTTGGAAAATTCGAAAAAAATCTCTAGCTTGGAGATTTAAGAAGTAGTAACACCTTTTTTGATAATTTCTTATTTTTTGCAACAAATAGTGAGAATAATTATTTCGAAACTAATTAAACGTGCAGTTGTTTAATAAACGGTTTGTTGCAACATGTGATAGGTAGTTTGGTTATATTCAACGTTCAGTTTTTTCGCAAAAGGTACTCCTTTTCAGTTTTGAGCTGGCTAGAAAAGGAGAAACAGCCCAGCTGGCTTGGAATAAGTGAACACCTTTTTGCACAATTTCTATGTTCAAAAACCTTTATTTTGTTGTCGTTCATAATTTTCTTGTTGTTTAAAGGTGATTTTATAACTTTTGAAAATGTGTCATGGGATGCCCTTCTTTTAATGTTATAATGCTCCTAGAAGAGATGATCGGGTTATTGCGGGGAAAATAGTATTTCGAAGCAAATGATTTCTTTAAATATAATGTTTATCCTAAAAATGTTGAATGTTTATATCACAATAGCTACACTTTTCAGTCTGACATGATTTCAGCACTTCAAGAATGCGTCTACATACAAACTACTATTTCAAAATATATGGTGGTCTAACTTTTGGTCTGTCAAATTAATTGCGGAAGGATATAATAATGTATGACAGAACATAACCAAAACATAGTGAAAGTACGTACTCATTACAGAATGTATTGTAATGTATCGTGATAATTATGTAAACAATACACTTTTAATTTATTACAGAGAGCTCCAGTTCGTGGTCTATGAGCGATTATTCGGATGAAACCGTGAGCAACTTTTCGCCGCCAAATCACCCCTTCGCCGCCAACTATGGCGAGCATGATATCAACTCGCCGCCAAGGCGTGTACGGGCCTTTGAAAGTCTCGCGGTGTCGCCGAATCCAAACGAATTGGAGATAACAGGGAGGTCATTGTCGCGGGCACCCCCCGTGGATTTCAAAATCCGAGTGCCAACACCGGTGGATGGACCTACCACTAGCCGATCTGCTAGGTTTGTCCAATTATCTTTGTCTAATAAAAATTTGCCTGAAGAATTAAACTAATGGATATTTCCTTTATATGTGCTTTATATGTTTCTATCTGTTAAAATATCATTATATTACGTAATTTAAAAATCGATTGCAAAATTTATTTATTTATGATGTTTTCGTTATAAAGTTAACTCATTGTAATTGACACTCACATGCTCCTTAATAAATTTTGCAGGTCTGAAAATGTTGAGTTTATTTTATATAAGATTAAAAAAGTAACATTATTTTTAATAGTTTTTTTTTGTTTTAAGAAATAAAGTTTCAATTCAGAAGGGTATTGAAAATTTTACCAAACGATTAATTTGCTGAATTGATTGTCATATACTTCAGTAAGTCGATGACACCGATACCGCGTTCTGTGCCCAAGCGTATGAGCTCTGCAAGCATCGGCAGCTTCGAGCCAACGAAGACTGTTTCGCCGAAAGAAGCTCAGCGTTTCAAAGTGCCAGCAAGTCCTCTCCGTTTCCTTAACAGGTAAAGCTTTATAAACTGTGTTAAAATCATCCATACATTCTATTTCTATGGACCATGATTTGATCACTGGTAAAACGATTAATCCTGAATTTTCGTTCACATATTTTTGATTAACTGTTTAGTTGAATAGTAACTAATTTCATTATTTTAATTATATCAATACAGTCTCAATTTTAATAATCTTTAATAATCGCCTATTTTTGTATCGTTTTTTTTGTTAAACGAAATATTTTTACATGCTTGCATTTGCTTTCCTATCGCCATTCGTAGCAGTGAAGAGAACCTGCTTGGAGAAATCGAGAAAAGTACCAAGGCTGAAGTAAAGCGTAGTCCTGAGTCATGCGGAACAGCATCTAAAGTCGGGCGCAAACAGAGTGGATTCAGCTTTCTCAATAGGTATATTTATATTTTATTCAACGGTAATTATATTTGTTTTATTTTCTTTTTGTTCAGCATCTCTAATGACACGTATTTCCATTGAATTTTCATTTAAACTAAACAGGAAATAAATATATCAAAATTAATTTATTAATGATGATTTAAAACTATATATCAACTATGTTCCTCGTCCTTTAATACCTTTTAATATCTATGTTTATTATTTACAATATTATAGTTCGGAGGAAGACTTGCTCGGCGAGATAGAGAAGGCGGCAGATGTTCGCGAAAAGAGCGACAAAGGGTGCTCCCCTGTAACAGCTTGCAAACCAAGCGTGCTCAAGTCGCTCAACAGTGGCAATTCGAAGGAGATGCTGCTATGTTCGATAAGTAGTACGAATGGTAGGCATTTTAGTATCATGATTACAATTATTCTGTTGATGAGTTCTAGTAATTATTATGAATAAAAGAATATATTGTTGAATAATTTTGTTTAATATTAGCATGAACAATTTGTAATATTCACGGCTAAAATAGTTTATTTCACTTTACAACATTGTAAAAACAGTATTGTTACACATATGATTCGTGGGAGAGATATATAAGAAAATCAGGCGCGCGATTAAATGTTTCTGGGTTGAGTGTATAAGTATCACAAACATTATTCAAATGATACTTAACCTGAATATAAATTATTTTCAATATAGATCTCATATAGATTTTTAACTATTTTAATGTTTCCAGACAAGAGCAAGTGTATTTCCAAGCAGCGCGATGCCAATAACAATTTCGGCAACTCGACTCACCACACCTACTCCAGCCCGGGATTCACCCCATCCCCTCCGCCCAAGCCGAAGGCTGCATGGGGTACCGGCAGCGACTACAAAGTGGGAAGCTTCCAGAAAGTGAAAGGAAGTGTGGATGAGGCTGCCAAGCCGGAGATGCATAGCAAGGATAGGTATGCGCTAATCATCTTGGACAATGACACAAATTAGTTGTTAAATTCGAGCACAAATATTTAATAATAATTATAATTATTATAACAATTGAAAAGTATATAATATAGACTGAAATAATTCAATAACATATTAAATAAGTTAATTATAGCCGATTTATTTTTGGTGAATGTTCCGAGAAAGTTTCATATATAAAACTTTGGTATGAAAATGCCTAACTTTTGATAAAACAAAAGGGAATAGATTGATATTATTTTATTGTATATCGATTAGTTCAAAGAATAAATGATTGTAAAATAATCATCACTTGGTCTAATATAAAACTTCCAAAATGTTTATAATCATAAAATGGAACTTTTGTGTATTCAGCGATGAGGCCTTTTTGGACTCAATCCTTCAAGAGGCAGGGCTTATGTCCCCACCAAAGAGCAGGATCGGTAAGACAAGCCCGCCTAAGCGACAGGTCAGCGGCAAGCTCAGCACCGGAAGTGCAAAATACGGATTGTCGCCAAAACCTGCAAGGTCGGATACCGATTCGTGGGACTCGTGGCTGAGCAGTGATTCCGAACTGGTAGGTTACAGTAGCATATAAAACATCTAAATTGTATATCTATACTATTTATTTTTGCGGAATAATATCATTTTTGAGTTTTAATGATTTGAAAAGAGTAAACTTTATTATAGCTATAATGTACAAAAAATATATAACATACATGGCCGTTTAAGTAAAAGCTAAATGCTAAAAGACTGAAAACCTCGCTATTGCGTACCATTTCCAATATTTTCTTGCTTAGTACACATATATATATATATAATTGTAAAATACAGGAGGATAAGCCGTCGTTCAAGCCAGTCTTTGCCCCGCGCCCACCTCCCATGGCTCGCCCAAAGGCCGCTGTACAGCGTCATCGACTGCCGCCCGAAGCGCAGCCAAAGGAGAGGAAGTCGCAAATTGGGTTTCCCGAATTCCGTGTAATTATGAATTTTCTTACATTATTTTCATATATTGTTCAATATCATTTATTTCATTCATAAATCTTGATTTTACAAAATATCATTTAATCAAAATGAATAACCTAGTATTCTAATTATGTAGTATATATATGGTGTTATATGTCAAATCAATAAAATAGTTTATAAAAAAAAAATATGTAGAATTCTTTCTGATAAAATTAGTCTCTAGAGCTAGTAGATCATTCAAACCAATCTTAACCCTATGCTCTTTATTTAGGAGGTTAAGAACCTGCATGGGAAATCAGCATGGGATCTGTCCAAGGTGACCCCTGGTGGTCGCACGCTGCTCCCGATTCCACCGCCATCCAATCCGCTGCACCGCTCTAGGCCACGTGACGCAAGACCAAAGGGAGCGCGTCAACGCCTGTGCGTCATTGATGGAGTGACGCTTGATTTGGACGACGATGATTTGTCCAAGAAGGTATGGTTAATTAAAGTTTGTCTCTTATGCCTTACATGGAGTTTTATTTAGAGTATAAGACGCCTTACTTGATAAAGATTGAAATTTAAAATTCAAAATGCAAATTAATAAACTTTGAACAATCAAATTCATCATATTGACACAAGCGATAAATATAAATTAAATGTAAGATATTCAAAATTAATAAAGACGAAATAAAACGATATTTTGAGACTTATTGTCAACCCTTTGTATAATTACATTTCCAGCTGGGCATCAAGAACGTCTCCGACGACACCCCGGACATCGTCCAGTCATCGTCCAAGCCGTCGCTCTTTCCGAGCGTCGCGGATAAGTACTTGAACAACAAGAAGGCGAGGAGGTTCCCACGCCAGAACGGGAAATATTAGACGAATCATCGTTTGAGGATATTTTTTTTTGAAATTAAGTAGTGTAATTCTAGTCCTAACAACATCTAGTCATAAACACAATATTTAAATTTGTATATATTTTTTTGGCATGGTATATAACGTTTTATGTATATATTCGAATGTTTATGTCCTAAAAACATCTTGTTATGAAAACAATAGTTAAATTATTTTATTTTTGTAGGTAGCGTTTAATATTTAGTCATAATTTCATAATCTCAATGATTATGTTGAGTTATGTGGCGTTGCTCAGACTATGCAAAAGGCTACTCAATACTGTGTAACTTATTAGCTTTGCTTCCCAATTTACTCGCTGTTGGTTTCTTTGCTAAACTGTTATTTACCCTAGATTTATAACAAACATTGTTTTTTTTTTCATTTCTCTATCTTCTTTAACTTCTTTTTTAAATTTTCGAACTCGTGGTATTTCTTTTGTTTCCTCATGAATGTCCATTGGAGATTTCTTTATTCTTTTGCTAGTGGAGTAATTCCACACCATAAGCTTCGAGCCTAGCTCTAGGGTATAAGAACACTTGCATGTTTATGAGGAGGTGGACAAATACCACATTTTAAAAAGTTAATAAGTCAAATACCCATCTTAAGTCTTAATATAGCATTGGGTATGTTCGAAATTTCAAAATTGTTTGTCATAAATCTATGGTTATATAGCATGCTACCAAAGAGAAGATAACTAGTAACTTGTGATGGAAGGTCAATAAGTTGACAGTGCCGAGGAACCCTATTGCATAGGTTGAGCACAGGTATTGCTCATTTTAAACCTTATATTTATACACCACTACGATGTGTTCAAAACACATGTGCCTTTCAATTTTAATTGTGTAATTGTGATTTTGAAAATTGTGAATATTCTTTGAAAATTTGATATATTGTTCCGTCAACGCTAAAATTTTATTTGTGAATGTTACATTTATCAAAGTAAAGTAGTCTAGAACTAGCTTTTAAATAAATTATTGCATGTATGGTCTCGCGACCTAAAAGTGATTGTTTCAAGTGATGAGTTTGTTTTACATTTAAATTGTGTTTTAAAATCAGTCTGAATTTATTGATTAAGATTTTGAATTTTTTTATTTTAGTTTTGTTATTTGAACTTCGAAAACTACAATGTATGCTTAAATGTAGACAATGAAGAAATGAAGACAGTGAAGAACTTATGTTAAGTAATTTAGATATACAAAATTGTTATAGTTGAATATGCTAGGTTTATAGGTATGATGATTTGTTGAGAAGTTATATTTTCGGAAAGAAGGAAAATGAGACAAAAAAGAAAAGAA
>LQRL01169326.1:0-16670 GCA_001703475.1 Hydroides elegans | reverse complement strand
GTTAGGAAATTCGAAATATTGCTCTGGAAAAATATGATATATTTGAAACCAAAATCGAAATGATAAAATATATCGTTTTTGCTAATGAATAAAATTATATAAATGTTACATGAATTGACGCCTGTCTTGTATTCTGTACAAACATGTTGACATCTTCATCTTTTGCTATAAACACGTCTCCGTAGTAGAGCTCTTCTGACCTATTGAAGGGCGGATCACCATAAATGATTGGGTGCTAAGTTCAAAGAGAACCACAAAGACCAAATAGGTGCATAATAAATGGCAAGATGTCATTTTTATAATTAATTCAAGCCATAAAATGTGTAGTCAAACTTTTTATGTAATTTAGAGGTGTCTTATTTAGTGTGTGCTGTCAAAGCTAAAAGAAGTAAGTTAATGTGACCATTTCAACATAAACATATACCGCTTGTTATAGGCATATCTATAAACTTTTCTGTTTCCGTCTACGTGACATGCGTGCATTCCATCTGTACAAGCCGGACATTGCATAGGATCTATGCCACGCAGTCGTTCTAACTCATATTTGTGATATTGCCACTCTCTCAGGGCATCGCTGAACAGTACTGAATCTATGGATGCATTCTGTTAACATAATTAAAAGTGTTCAATTAATTGTTAGTATAGTATAATAACAGTTTGGATATAGTTTGATGTGAAGTATTTTGACGGATTCACTCAATACAGGCTATTTTCGAAATTGAATTGTATCCAGTTATTAATTATAAAACTTTATATGTATTGTGTATGCTCAATTATATGCCATTTTGTCAGCCACTATGTCTCACCTTTCCTTCTTCCTCGCCGATGGATTGCAATGTAGCAATGAAAGCCCGGATAGACAAAGATGGAGATTCCTTTCTAAGAAGTGTAAATGTGGATAGGACTCGCTGATCGTAAATTGTCATTCCTTTCCATATAATAGAATATTGCTTTATATACAGGGTTATACGGGGTTTGCATAAATGTTTTCAGTGTTTTCAGTGTTGGTGATCAATCTATTGAGAGCCTGTTCTATATATTCAAAGGAAAGAAGTATATTATATAAATAAGGGTCATTACCGCTCCGTAAGATCGGCGACGCAGGCCACAGTTTGATGAAAAGTATATTTCGAATAGATGGTTCGATCGAAAAGCCACATTCACATTGATATTTTGGTAGATTAACATCATGCCTACCTATGATTAAACAATGAAAAAGCCATAATTAGCACATTTGTTTGGTTATTTGTGTTTTACCATTAATATATATAAACATATACAATATGGTCTTTGAATTAGCACAAACAAATAAAATAATGATATGTTCTTTCAATTGTGTTCCAATTTGTTATTACCATTCATTGTGATCAAGACACATGCCAGGAAAGGAGTTGGCTCCATTTCATTGAAACATACCGAACATGTGCTAGAAACGCATTTCAGGTATGAATCTAAAACAAATAGAAAGTTTAAGGATTATATGTGGGAAGAAATTATATTGCGTGATTAGAATTGTTTAACTTTTTACATGATTGGAGAAAATATACACTAAATTTGGTTTGTTTTTATATAGATTTTCAATACGATGTTAATTGTTTAGGCCCGCATAGGTTTTTTTGTACTAGTTTCACTAGCATACAACTCACAATTGCCACGAAGCACATGTGTACCATCATCAAGAAACACAGACGTTGAAGGAGGAAGGGGCTTATACATGCCAGACATAAGAACTTCTCTATCATGAAATGGTAGCGCTTTGTGTATGTAGGTATCGCATGCGTGACAAAGATAGCTTGCTGATGAACATTCATTGGTACGACATCTGTAATTTGTACAAATGATATAATATTTTAACCAAAGAATATATGTAAATATGCACACCTACAAGATAAATGACGTTGGATATTTCGTTGAACGCCAATTTAACCAAGTAAAAGTATTTGTATAAGTATTTTTTTTCATTTGATAATCAATAAGTACAAACGGATAAACAATGCGTTTAAGAGCACATATCCACGCCAAGCTGTTTTATTTGAACCTATCACCAAGTCGTCATGACCTGTGTATCAAAGATTTCAGCCAGTTCAGGAAAAACGATGACGGAGGAACGGACGGTCGGACGGATGGACAGACAGACAACGCATTAATTTGAGTGCAACTTAGGAACCAGGCGTGAACATCAAAGCGATGACGGACGTACGGACAGGTAAACGGACGGCTAGATGAACGGACGGACAAATAGACCGACAACGCTTTAATTTAAGTTCAACTGAGAGTCCATGCGTTTTCCAAGTTTTCTAAATCCAACCTAAACAGCAACAATGTCGCATCTGTGCAACTAAGCAATGACGGACGTACGGACAAGTAGACGGACGGACAGAGGGACGGAAGAACAGGAAGACGGATATCCAAGGCGTTTAAACGCACCTATTCACGCCAAGCTCTTTTATTTGAATCTATAACCAAGTCGTCATGACATTTGTATCAAAAGTATCAGCTAGTGCAAGAAAACGATGATAGAGGAACGGACGGACGGACGGACGGACCGACAACACTTTTATTTAAGTGCAGCTTAGAGACAATGCGTCTAAACGTTTTCTAGATTTAACCTGAACAGTTATTAGTTCCAACCCCAACAACAAAGCGATGACAGACGTACGGATATGGAAACGGACGGCTAGATGGACGGACGGACGGACAACGCTTAAACTTAAGTTCAACTTAGAGTATATGCGTCTAAAAGTTATCTAGACTAAACCTGCAGAGTAATTAGTTCAAACCTGAACATCAAAACGATGACGGACGTACGGGCACAAAAACGGACGGGTATATGGACGGACGGACGGACGACCGGACAGATCGACAACGCTTTAACTTAAGTTCAACTAAGAGTCCATGCGTCTAAAATGTCTCTAGATTAAAACTGAACAATAATTAGTTACAACCTGAACATAGCGATGACGGACGTACGGACAGGAAAACGGACGGCTAGATGGACGGATGGACAGACCGACAACGCTGTAAATTAATTTCAAATTAGAGTCCATGCGTCTTAAAGTTCTCTATATTTAACCTGAACAATTATTAGTTCCAACCTGAACATAAAAGCTATGACGGACGTACGGACAGGAAATCGGACGGCTAGATGGACGGCCGGACAAAGGGACAGACAGAGAACGCTTTAACTTAAGTTCAACTAAGAGTCCTTGAGTCTAAAAGCTCTCTAGATTAAACAAGAACAGCAACCTGCCCGACTAAGCGATGACGAACGGACGAACAAGCAGACGGACGGACAAACGGATGGACGGACGAACAGGCAGACGGATTTCCAATGCGTTTAAAAGCACATATTAACGCCAAGCTCTTTCATTTTAATCTATAACAAAATCTTCATGAAATTTGTATCAACAGTTTCAGCCAGTACAAAATAAAACGATGACGGAAGAACGGACGGTCGGACGGACGGACGGACGGGCGGGAAGACAGACAACGCTTTAATTTAATTTCAACTTCGGGACCATGAACACAAAGTTCTCTAGATTAAACCTGCCCAAATAAGCGATGACGGACGTACGGACAGGAAACGGACGGCTAGATGGACGGACGGACGGACAGACAGACACAGCTTTTGACTTAAGTTCAACTTCGGGTCCATGCGTCTACAAGTTCTCTAGATTAAACATGAACAGATAAACGTTCTAACCTGTGCCACTAAGCGATGACGGATGTACGGACAAGAACACGGACGGACCGACGGACGAACAGGCATACGGATATCCAAGGGGATTAAATGCCCATATTCACGCCAATTCCTTCATTTGAATCTTTAACCAAGTCTTCATGACCTTTCTATCAAAAGTTTCAGACAGAACAAGAAAACGATGGCGGAAGAACGGACGGGTAGACGGACGGACGGACGGGTAAACGGACGGACGGACAAACAGAAGACGCTTTGATCTAAGTTCAACTTGGGGACCATACGTTTAAAAGTTATCTAGATTTGACATTAACAGTATTCAATTCCAGCCTGAACAACGAAGCTATGACGGACGTACGGACAGGAAAACGGACGGCTAGATGGACGGACGGACAGACTGACAACGCTTTCATTTAAGTTCAACTTAGGGTTCATGCGTCTAAAGGATTTATAGATTTAACCTAAACAGTAACTAGTTCCAGCCTGAACAACAAAGCAATGACGGACGGACGGACAAGAAAACGGACGGGTAGATAGAAAGACGGACGGACGGACGGACACACAAAGCTATAATTTAAGTTCAACTTAGGGTCCATGCGTCTTAAAGTTTAATAAATCTAACATGAATAGTAATTAGTTCCAACATGAACAGCAAAGCGATGACGGACGGACGGAGCAGAACACGGACGGGTATATGGACGGACGGACGGACAGACACACAAGGCTATAATTTAAGTTCAACTTAGGGCCCATGCGTCTACAAGTTCTCTAGATTAAACATGAACAGATAAACGTTCTAACCTGTGCCACTAAGCGATGACGGATGTACGGACAAGAAAACGGACGGACCGGCGGACGAACAGGCATACGGATATCCAAAGGGATTAAATGCCCATATTCACGCCAATTCCTTCATTTGAATCTTTAACCAAGTCTTCATGACCATTCTATCAAAAGTTTCAGACAGAACAAGAAAACGATGGCGGAAGAACGGACGGGTAGACGGACGGACAGACGGGTAAACGGACGGACGGACGGACAAACAGACGACGCTTTGATCTAAGTTCAACTTGGGGACCATACGTTTAAAAGTTATCTAGATTTGACATTAACAGTATTCAATTCCAATCTGAACAACGAAGCTATGACAGGAAAACGGACGGCTAGATTGACGGAGGACAGACTGACAACGCTTTTATTTAAGTTCAACTTAGGGTTCATGCGTCTAAAGGATTTCTAGATTTAACCTAAACAGTAATTAGTTCCAACCTGAACAACAAAGCAATGACGGACGGACGGACGGACGGACAAGAAAACGGACGGATAGATGGAAAGACGGACGGACGGACGGACACACAAAGCTATAATTTAAGTTCAACTTAGGGTCCATGCGTCTAAAAGTTTAATAAATCTAACATGAATAGTAATTAGTTCCAACATGAACAGCAAAGCGATGACGGACGGACGGAGCAGAACACGGACGGGTATATGGACGGACGGACGGACGGACAGACACACAAGGCTTCAATTTAAGTTCAACTTAGGGCCCATGCGTCTAAAAGTTTTCTAGATTTGATCTGAACAGTAATTAGTTCCAACATGAACAACAAAGCGATGACGGACAGACGGACGGACAAGAAAACGGACGGGTAGATGGACGGACGGACGGACAGACACACAAGGCTTTAATTTAAGTTCAACTAAGAGTCCATGCGTCTAAAAGTTTTCTAGATTAAAACTGAACAATAATTAGTTACAACTTGAACATAGCGATGACGGACGAACGGACAAGCAGTCGAACGGCTAGACGGACAAACGGACGGACGAATAGGCATACGGATATCCAAGGCGTTAAAAACGCACATATTCATGCCAAGCCTTAAATTTGAAACTATACCCAAGGCTTCATTTACTTGTTATCAAAGGTTTCATACAGTATAAGAAAACGATGACGGATATACGGACGGACGGACAGACGGACGAACACCCCAAATCTACGGGCCCCCAACCTTTGGGGTTGCGGACTAACAAACCTGCCAGAGGGATTTGGCGACCCATTGATGTTTTAGCCCTAGTGCATAAAAATGAAATCCAGTCGAATCACTAAATGTACCGGTATATACGAGTTTACAAATTAACCTGATAGATAAGACTCATTCCTAGAAAATTGGGCAGAAGCTCCCGCCCCATGTAGTAAAAAAGAATCGATGACGGACAGACGGACGGGTAGACGGACACCTCAAATCTATGGGCCCCCAACCTTTAGGTTTGGAGCCCAACAACATGGCTTTATCATAGCCGAAATCCGATGGTCGCGCTCGGGCGACTAACTCCTAAAAGTTGTTCGACCGTCGTAGAAGTTAGTCGCCCGACTACTTCATAGCAATAACAGATGTGATGCTTTAATGGGAGTATACCTTTATCCAAATGGATACATGCTCTACTGTGAACACAGCACCCATTTCATTATGATTGCATACTATCATGATGCGAGCGCCGAAGGCGCGAGAAAAAATTGTCCCCGAATTCATCGCGAAAGCGAACCAATGCAACCGACAGACAGACGGGGACATAAAGTGTATAGCCCCCCAATAGGAGGCCGGAATTATTTAAAGTCGCTTACCTTATAGTCACTTGGTTATTGCAGTTCGGGTTGGAACAATGTTGTGGTGGGGCTTCTCCTTGAATTCGCACGATTTCATTCATAAGAAGTTGTCTATGGGTTGACCATTCGTCCGAAATACGATCACGTCTATGACTCCACTCAGTCCCATTGGTCTGCTTTACGGGTTGCTCCGGCGATAAATCAGCAATCATGTCCAGCAGTTCTCGCGATTCTGCAAGAATAGAGGAATGACATACATATATATATTTTGTCGTATAGATAAAATAAATCACTAAATTCGAACATGGTTTCATAATTTTGTCGCATGCCTATGACTTTAGAACCGGACTCGAACTTACTCAATAGTTCAATATTGGGCAAAAAATATTACAGACAGACTTGCTAATGAAATGAGGTATACTTGTCATAAACATTGTTCTATAATCGTTTTGTTTAGGTGATGATATGGAATGATAGAAATTACATATTCTAAATTCTCGCCCCAGAGGCGCGAGTAACGAATTCATTGCAGAAAATTAATACTTACCTTGCACATGTTGGTCTTGATTTTTGGAAGTCGCGTCGGTCGGACGAGCAATATTGCCTGCTGAATCGTCGTTCTTCTCCCTCTTTCCTTTGAACATTAAAACATTTCATTTATGTAATGTTTATGTAATTTATCTGCTAATTCAATAGGCAAGAACAATAGTCTTGTTTTTCTAATCCAACTAGTTAAAATATGTGAAATCATTGGTTAAAAAATGTTTAACTTATCCAAACAATTTAGAATAATGTATATCCATGTTGTCTGATTCGATTGAGAAAGTACACAGGTGAATAATGTGGTGCTATGATTAATTATAAATATATGAATTCAAAAACATATTATACACGATTATTTGTATGGTCCACAAATGTGTTTCCATTCAAGTACATTTCCCCATAGGCTGTCAACCATTTTCAATAAAATCAGTGCCCTATCAACTTATCACAATGTTGTTTTTTATTTGACAGGCAAAAATAAAATGCATTTCTCTCTCCCTCTCACTTGTTAATTGATTTACATCTGTATTCTTAAAACAGGACAAACCCCAAGAATATTTACTCTGAATAAACACATTGGTTGTTTTTCAAAATGCCAACGCAGAAAATGAGCGATAAAGGGCTGGAGGAAACGGATAAATTTTCTCACTGCTGTGAGACGAAACATGGTTAGAATAATAAATAGGGAAACACGCTTACTGTAACGCTTTTTGGGCACATTTTTCGTTGATGTGGTGATTGTGAACCCGAGCGCATCTTTTTTACGCTCACGTCTCTCGGCATTTTTGGGTTTTTCCTTTTTAGATTTGTTTTCCAAATTTGAACTGAGCTCGGAGAGCATTGAATTTGGGTCATCCTCATTATTTATGTCGCGCTTTAACTGAATTTCAGAAAGATCATTTAACATCGATTTGGGATCATCTGGATTTATTTCAAATTGCTTCGAAAGTAGCGATAAATCTTCGTCTAAATCAATTTTTCGTTTTGACATGTTTATATTTTCCGGATTTTTTTCCGGTTTCCGGTGCATTGTGGGTATATCAGAAAGTCAAATATACCAAGAAAAATAATCCGGGAGCAAATCTATGTTAAAGATATTTATGAAAATTGGAATCATGTCCTTATAACTTTAAACAAAATTGGAATACAAAATATAAAACGCGCCGATTGAAAATCACTCTAAATTTCCGAATGATTTGCATGGTGTATGTATTTTCTATAGTTTTGTCGAAATTAGAATATACATGGGTTGTATATTTATTTTATTCAAATCTACAGATGGTGTATAAGATAAAATTGCTTATATACAAGCCATGTATACCTTTCTGAAATGTCTCTATACATATGATGTATATACTTTTTTGAGAATGTGTTGGCCAGTTACATAGTTAAAAGAGATAACACCCGAGATACATGAATATTCGACTATTTGTTTAAACATTTATTCCAATTAATCAGACTTAGCTAAATCCCTATCAATAAAATGTACAAAGTATTTTTTTTCTAATAAAATACAAAAATGATGGCGCTAATAAGAAAACGCTTCCCGACATTCTTACAGATAAAGGGCAAGTTTGAAAGTTAATAAATTAATCATTTTTTGAAAAGGAATACCTTTTTGAATGTCATGACGTATGGTACACGGGGGTACCACTAATCTTAAAGTGTCTTATTTTTGTAAATAAAACAAGTATTATGATCTTTAGTTTTGTACTCGCCCTTAAACATTCCTTTTCGAGCAATTTGATTTATCACTAACTTATCATGAGATGCGATATTATGATTGTGTCATAATATTCAAAGAATTCAAAATCAACTTAATGTTTCATAATACAAGATATTTGGACATTCTATGATCAAATTCAAAACAACAGTGTTGTGAGGTTATAACATGAAAAGTGTTGCTCTATTTGGAATGCTCATGATATGGTTATAATGTAAATGCGCACTCGTTTGATATGGATCAGGGAACTCACTGTTTTGCGAAGGTCGTTTGATATCGATTTTATTGGTATTTCTGGGCTCCCTAGGGTACATAGGAACCAAAACTGACCGAATTGGAAAATGCAAAATTTGGACAAAACCCGAATATTTGAACCACCCCTTATACATGGGGCCTTGTGAGGCAAACTCACTTTTTGCGAAGGTCGTTTGATATCGATTTTATTGGTATTTTTGGGTTCCCTAGGGTCCATAGGAACTGAAATTGACTGAATTGGAAGATGCCAAAATTTTGACAAAACTCGAAATTTTGAGACACTCCTTAAACATGGGGCCTTGTGAGTGTTTTCCCGAGGGTCATATGTTTTCTATTATATTTGTAATTTTTGGTTCCATGGGAAACAAATTTTGGGTAATATTCTACCGACACGTTAATTCATCATATGTAAATGATACCCATCATAGATAATATTCGGAAATATTTTACACAGATTTATCATATATCAAGGACCATTTCTTTGATAGCAGAAGTCGTGCACAGCTTCAAAGAAGAACCAAGCCTACTGATATCGCCAAACTGCATGAGCCTAGCCGAACAGTGCGATCGTTAAGATTTAAAGTGGATTGGTCTTTGATTCCTGATACAAGCAAAATGAATATATGACATTGATAAAATCGCTGAGGACTGATATGGTTCGCTCGATGTGGATAAGTTTTTCATTGGTCTACCTATGAAATTGGCTTTATAGAAATATGTATTTTTTGATGAATGATATGTATTATTTGATGAATCACCATTTGAAGCATAAAGAGAAACGGGCAGGTTGTGATTTTGTAACATGTATAAAAAAGTGTGTGTTCCTTAATATAGCAGTTAATATATGCATTTTGATAATCGACGTTGTGATGTTTTGATGGAGTGAAATCTATCAATTTTTAAAGACTTTTGTTTTAAAAGCTATTCAAATGTATATGTGTTTATTACATTATTTCACATTATTTCTCATTAAAATTGTTTTATTTTCATACGTATATTTCGTAAATATGAAGCTTCAAAATATGATGGAAACCCTTTTTGAAAATAAAATATCAACGATTTCAAACGATATTTTTCTAACTAGTTATTTATTAACTCTGATCTGGTATACATACATATTAAATGTCGCGCATATAAAACAATCTAGTCTAATACAGCCAGTTGATATAAGATATATTCCATAGGCTCTATCGGAACATAAACTCGCATCAAAACTTAATATATACCTAAAATAAACATGCCATGCATCAGAGCAGGACTACATATAAAATTCAAGTATCTTTACAATCTTGAGTATTTACTTATGTTGTCATAATATTCATCTAAAACATACTTGTTTCTAGGTAAAAATCAACATTTTTTCTCTTAACATTATATGAAAAAGTTGAAATAACTTTTTATGAAATCGATAATCGATGCAATTTATCATGACGTAATTAATTCATATAAGTATGTACCTTTCACAATTTCCGCTAAAATTCCAACAACGAATAGTTACATGACACAATAAAACATTGGTACTTTTCTTAATACACGTCTGATTCTTTTCTGCTGACTGGTGACTTACTAAGCATGGTTTTATTTGGTTTGATGACGCAAAAGCGACGCTTTGTGTTTGAATCGTTTTCCTCAAGAACATTCAAATTGGTGCCCGTTTAGGGTTTCGATGTGCCGTGTTAGGTACCGCTTACATTGGAACACAAGAAAGCAAATTTTGCACGTGAAATTACCATTTCCCTCACATAATTTGGAATGAGATGCGAGATTCGACGAAGAAAAAAACGTTTGTTGCACTTGGCGCATTCATAGGACCTGATGTTCTGTTCACGGTTTCTGTGAGAGATCACTTCTGATCTATAATTGAAAGCCTTACCGCAAAATTCACAAATGTGCTTGTAAATTCCGTCGTAGGCTTTTTTGTGTAGTCTCAGACTAGTAGCAGAATAGAAGGTTTTGTCGCAATTGTCACATGAGTATTGGTTGCCCATGTGTTTTTCGCGGGTGTGGGAGTTAAGGCGACAGTGAAACGAAATTCCTTCGGACATAAGGTGCATTTGATCTTGCGTAGGTGCTTCGGATGCGAACCCGACGGGCGCCTTACTGTGTCGGCCGTAGATGATGCACTTTGCCGTTGTAGAACATTAGGGGCACTTCCGTTTACGTTGTAATTTATCGGGATCGCGATGGATGGGACGTCATGCGTGTCTTGTTGCTGAGGCACATATGCTGATGCAAAAGCTGCATTTTGCATGTCCACATAACTATTTGCTGACCCAATAGATTTTCCTTTGGACTGAAAGGAAAATCTGAAAACCAACCTGGAACCAAAATATATTCATATTTTATATCAAAATTGTTATTTTTTTCAAGTCACCTTCATATGTCTTTTTATTTGGGAATTAACAATTTTCTCTCGCGTGACCTTATATGAACAAAGTCGAGTTTAAATAAACATGTTTTATCGTTAGATGTACCCCTTAATGCTCACAAAATATTAAATACCGTATTCTTCTCTTGCAAAGTAATCCACATTTATATATTTTTTAAATAATGAGGTTATGATAACATAGAATAAGGGCGCATATTCCTCAGACTATTCCCAATGTTTGTATATTCAAGATAAAAATAAATATAAAAATGCACCTTGCATCTCCGAGGGCAATGTAGTCTCGAGGCCGCTAAAAGTCTCATCTTGAATCGTGGTATCTAGAGGTCTAAGAAGCTCTGCGGCGGCAAACGAATCGTCACTTAATAAATGCAAAGTAAAGAAAAATATAGCACCAACACAGTGTATTAATTCAGTGATTTTTTTGTTTATGTTAAATGACATTTTGACCGGGGACATTTGACCGGATAGTTATGACCGTGACGTCTAATTTATTCATATCCTATCTATTCTTTAAAAAAACTATTAGAGGGAAGGGGAAAGACTGCGAGCGACGCGCCTACCCTCTAACCGACACCCAAGATACGCCTTAACTTGCATGTTTAAAATTATTTAACCACAAGCTTAACAGTTATGCTATAATTAATTAGGGTTGGTCATCTCATTCTATTAAAAAAAACTTACCTGAAAAACGACAAATCTAGATCCATTATCCTTTTGTTTAATTACACTTTTATTCGTTATCCCCCTTGCAAAACAAATCTTGAATGAGATGATTAATTAATGGGCAATCGACTAACTGTTATTGCTAACAGAAGACAAAGAAAGAATCCAAGGGGATTATTTACTTAGGGTGTTTATTGAGGGGTTGATGTGACTGCAGAAACTTACATGAGCAGGCCTTTTTAGTCTAATCTCCATTTCCCTTGAGAAGTATGGAACGTTACGTTGACCACGGTGGTCAATAAAGACAAATTACAAGGTTAGAAATATGGTAAAATAAAATAAAAAGCAATGAGCAAAATATCCCTTATACATTCCATGTGTTCTGAATGAACGAGATTGGCGATCAAAACATAAAATGTCGTAGACCTCATTTTGATCATAGCCATTAAAAATAATTAATGTAGCAGACCGTTTAGCTATCACCTTTTGAAAATAAATTGTATAAAGTATTTTTAAGGGTAAAATGACATAAACCGGATAATTAAACATAAAAAATACATATTCTTATTGATTGGATATTTTTCGGTTCAAAACGGTATATTATCTGCTTTAAAATGTCAAAAACTCATCGTCATGTGGTGGAAATATCGAGACAAGCACCTAGTTTTTCCTTATAATCTTTTAAAGGGAACAACATTTTCAAACATTTTTATGTTTCGGACAAAGGTGTGTTAGTGGATCACCGAATGGAAAAAAAATGAAAAAGTGTTAAAACGTTAATAAAAAAAACATTTTATAAACAAATACACGTTTATTGCATAGTAGACCGGTGACCATCTTGTAGTAGACTCCCACGCCTCAAGTAGACCGGCGATTAATTACTAGGGGTGGTAAATATAGCGTTATATGATTCTATTGTCCAAGATGGTACTCCTGATAGAAAAAAATATCTTATAAACATACATGATTATTTTTATTTTTGATTTATGTAATTAAGTATAACGAAAGTTAAAATATCGTATGACAGGCTTTGCGTTGATTGATAACAGTATCTACATATAGAGAAAACTTGATATGCACAACAATTACAGGGTAGATTTATCCAGCTTGGTATTTTGGTTTTGATTTTTTAAAGATTATTATGAACACGTTGATTACATTTCTAAATAAACCGTCCTGCTATTTCTTATCAGTGTCCTCTTACAGGTCAACTATGAGAAAAAAAGCGCGACAACAAAATCATATAATATATGATTTTGTTGTCGCGCTTTTGTTTGACGACAAAGAAGAGCCAAAGAGGATAGACATTTCAAAATTTTGTCAACGTTTAATTTGTGTTTATGGTTCATAATAAAGTTTTATCAAATTATAGATACAGTTGCAGTTACACTGGTTTAATTAGAAATCCCTGTTCTGTCACAGATGTGTCTTATTGGGGGTCATAATGCAGTACTTAAATCGCTGAGTATCATATGATTAAGATCCGATTAATTTTTTCTGGTGATTCCCTTGATCATTTCAAAAAAATGTTATTTAAAATGTTTATTAAAAAGTGATCGAGCGAACGTCGGGTTTCAAGGGTAAATATTCATAACTCGAAAACTGAACTGATAAAAAATCTTACATACAATTATGTATACATGTAGTAAATTTGATGTGGAAGCTGATATAAAAAAAGTATATTAATGCAATAATTCATAACAAATCAATTGAATAATAATTAATATTTTATTTAATGAATCTGCACAACAACATTTGGTCGTGTGTGTACAATGTACAGTGGCGCGCGGTCCTAACTTCTCGATTTTTCTAACGTTTAGCCTTTAACGTTTAAGGGTATGCGAGATCAGAATATAGCGTTTAACGTTTAGCGTTAAACGTTTAGCGTTTAACGTTTAGCGTTTAACGTTTGATGAAAGGACATATAAGAAATTAAGATAAGCACTCATAATGATGTCCTTTATATACTCTTCACAACTACGGGTGGTTATGGTTTAGCGTTTAACGTTTAGCGTTTAGCGTATAACGTTTAGCGCTTAAGGGTTTAGCGTTTAGCGTTTGTGCGTTTAACGGTTAGCGTTTGCAACGAGAAGTTAGTAATGCGCGCGACAGTATATATCCAATCCCATTTTTCAAAAAGGTTAAAAAATTGTATGTTATGCATTTCAGTGAGCATTTAACATATATTTGGTGATTCACCGAAAAGCATATAGGTAAGTTGGCCTAAATAATTGAATGCGTTTGGGTTCGGGTAAGAATATCACCCTTCCGGGTAGGTTTGTTATTTATTTTGCTTGAAGAGGGAGGCTAAACTGTCATGATATCACACAAAAATGATGTTTCAACTAAATTGAATTTTTAAGTGATAAGATTTGGTGCTGCGCGGAAAAATGTTTTTCTCCATTTAACTCCCATATACTCTGAATACATCCATCTGTTGAAAAGATAGATTACTCGTCCTGATTTTAATGATTTCCGAACGGTAGCAAGTAACCGATGATCTAATAAAGAAGCGCCCCAATGTTCCTATTCTAAACAGAGCAAATCTATCTAATCGGGATAAAGCATATCAACAACTTTGAGACAGATCGTTCAAATAAAAAAAACCTAAATGATGACAGAGGAGGGTTGAATCGTTTCAAGAGAGATGTCAAAGGATAATGAATGAGTACGTTTGGGTACTGGTTTTGAAATAGGTCGGAAAGAAGAAGGTCCTGGTACAACGAAAATAGGCAATTTGATGTTTTTGAATGATGTTTTACTTAAGTTGATTGCCGCTAGTTCAATTTACAAAATCTGTATACAAGCGTGTACAGATAAAATAGAGTAGAAACTATCGTTTTGATAAGTTCTTTTTGTAATTGATGAATAAGCAACAACAAAATCGCGATTATTAAATCAAGACGCATTGTGTATTGAGTAAAATACATTAAGATGCATTTAGCTATTCTAATAATAAACGACTTTGCACGTCTAAGTTATTCATGTATCTAATTTCGCTGTTAAAACTGATCTATTGCATATTCACTAAGATGTAAGTTTACAGATTTTCATATATATATATATATATATACTCAAGTTATTCTTTCATTTTATTGAATATAATTGTAGACGCTTCATCCTAACAAATCAAATTTAAGTTTGATATTGTGCAAGCATATTGCGTGAGTACATCATATACATTGTACAGTGAAAGAAACAGAATCAATGCAATATAATGTAAATAAGATTTAAATAGCCATCGCTAATTGCTATAAATTAATAATATTTACAATAAAGATAATTATTTGATAAGATAGCGATTTCGTTTCATTATGTAATAATCATATTACTGAATTGGCAACACAGACGCTCAACGATTTACCCAAACAAGAAAATTCCAGAAATCAAGTAAAATAAACGGTTAAATAGGAAAATGGGTAGTAAAATAGGATGTGATGAGTTCCGTTAAGTCGGGGTCGGCTGTTTCGAAAACAGCGTTATTAAATATGTTATGAATGTACAAATGTAAACAGCGATTTCTCATTTGGTTATCCCAGGAACCATCGTCATACAGTTAAAACCACTTCCAATTTGACTATCGAATTCAATATCGTAAGCAAAATTATTCGCATTCGTTTATTCGTTTATTAGTATTCGTTTATTCGTTTATTAGTTTCTCGTTTATTCGTATGCTTTCGTTTATTCGTAAGCATTCCTTTATTCGTAAGCTATCGTAAACTATCGTTTATTCGTAAGCTATCGTAATCTATCGTTTATTCGTATGCATTCGTTTATTTGTTTATATACTACTTATTCATGATTAAGATATTCATAATCTAGCACATGATTATCATTTCAGATGAAACATTTTACAATTAAAAAAATGATATCTACAAAGAAGAGTGACCCCCCCCCCTTTCATATAACCGATGTGTCCCCCTTTAGTTCATAAATAGTGCCTTGTCTAATATGTTTAGTTACTTAGTTAACTACTTAGTTCTACTGGTAAATAGAATATTCAATCGCAGTGTCAATGTGTCAATTAGGTTATTGAAATGTTGTGAATATAAATACTTTGTACTTATTTTATACCCCTCATATGGTTTATTCGTAAGCAATCGTTTATTTGTAAGCATTCGTTTATTCGTAAGCTATCGTAAGCTATCGTAAGCTATCGTTTATTTGTTAGCTATCGTAAGCTATCGTTTATTCGTAAGCTATCGTAAGCTATTGTTTGTTTGTAAGCAATCGTTTATGCGTATTCGTTTATTCGATTATGCGTATTCGTTTATTCGTTTATTCGTATTTGTTTATTCGTTTATTCGTTTATTCGTTTCAGTTGTCAAATTGGAAGTGGTTTTAACTGTATGATATATCTCAATGCAAAACAAAGTATTGAGTTAGCATAGAAGGGATTACGATGAGTTCATACACTTTTTTAGAGGGGGGTAAGTTAGGTCGTGTATCATTCAAACCCCATTTGTTATTCTTTTCCTTTTTATTTTCTGAAATGGTAGGTTTATAGCCTCGCTATTATTTTATAAACGCATTTCAAGATTTTAATAGGGCTTTTTATGACCAAATCTACTTAATCTCCTTACAAAAGTCTATTTGACCACTATGATGAATTCAAACGATATATTGTCAGAGAGCGTTATGTAAATCGAACTTGTTTTGAACTAGACCATCATTAGCATAAACATGTAAAATATGCATTATGCTTATTTCATAAACTTGACTAGCGATACTCTTATTTCAAAAACTTGACTAGCGATACTCTAAACTTCAGTAAGACAATTTTAATTTACAAAAT
>LQRL01169322.1:0-12128 GCA_001703475.1 Hydroides elegans | reverse complement strand
TGAAGAGGAGAGTGAAGGCCAGGATGGTTATGCCCTTTTGTTTTCGGGCCACGAAGCGTCGCATTCTTGTGTTGCCGCTAACACTAGGTGTAGCTGTAGTCTCAGGACCCTCGAGTGAATTTCCAGTAGAGTGTATAGCAGGTTTGGTATTTTGCGCCGTAGGTCGGCTCGAAGGTTCGTTACTCGTAGCTTGGAGGGACATTCCCTGTTGGTCGTTTGATGTACTTGGCACAGTCGATGGTCCATCTGTGAACCCTGAATCGGCCTTTTTGTGAGTTCCATCGGTTTCCATGTGGTTCTTTTCTTCATTTGAATCATACACGTTTGAAGACAGGGGTATGTTATCAGCTTTTGATGCATAACGTTTTATACCTCCGCGCCTCTCGTTTGATTTGAACGCATTATTGTCACTGGCCGTGTTTGAATGGCACTGAGAACTGGTGGCAACATGAACCTGGCGGTATGATCGGTGGATGCTGTGTAGGAAATACACCGAACACGAAACAAATATGATTTGTGGGAAAATTATTCCCAATATCAAGTCATATGCCACATAGATGTTTAAAACAGTCGGTGACATACAGGCTAGGTAACTGTTGTATCGATTATCCCTACGGGATGAGATAATAAAATGGCCGTTTAGCAATACCGCTGAGACGCCAATAAGAGCTATATAAACGTTGACACGTTTCAGTGTGAACCACTGGTTGTATCTATCGGCGAACTTCAGCGCGATGAACCTCTGCACATTGATCAGCACTAGCAACCATGCGTCCCAATGCAATACAGTTGTTCCAACAAACATAATCAGTTTACACGTGGCATCACTCCTCGCAGGAACGAAGCGCTTTAAGTAGAAAGTGAGCATCTCCGGAAGTAAGATGGCATTAAGACACAGTGCATCAACCAGCGCCTGGGCAACGAGCAAGCGGTCGGTTGCGTTGACGACGCTGTTGGTGGCTATGACGACGGCGGAGAGAACGTTGCCCAGGTTACCGAGGATGAGCAGCAACGGGCTGATGCCCCACCACACCTGCAGCCGAATGATTATGATATGATTGATAAAGGTGAATATAAGTGTGTGATATCACAGCAAAAAATACAAACAAACAAACAACAATAACTTTATAATATTTGGGTTTTTATGGTTAACTTTTATTTATCCTTACACTATGTCGCAAAAATGGACCCCGCAAAATATAGAAGAAACAGAGATAAAGCAAAATGACCATTAAGCTATGAGTTATGAGTTATGAAATGGTATCTCAACATGTTAGATCTTCCTATTCTAGCAAAAAGGTTTTATATAGACAAATAAATAACATATAGTTCTATATGCTATCAACTTACGAAGGATTCGATCGCGTCATAGAGCGCTGTGTCAGAAGTTGCTTGATCATCCGAAATCGTCCATGTTACTGTTCCATTAGAATATGGATAATCAGTACTAAAGTATATCTCTGTGATTGCTGATTGTAAATATAACATTTCTCTGACTGATTCTGGTATACTAACAAAAACTATCAAAAGTTGATGAAATTACTGTTTATCCAGATATGATATGCATAAAAATAACGTTTCAATTATTCAAGTTTTTTTCTTTTAATTACAAATTTAAAAAGCGCAACTTTTATTTTCATTTTCGATTTTTTAAAATTTATTTTGTCATATGTTAAGCGTCACATTTCGCAAGAAATTGATAATCAAAATCGTTTTGTGCGCTTCAAATCATGCAGTTATATTGTAAAAAATATTTTGTTATAATTGTTTTTTTTTTGTTCTTATATAACTGCTTAACTCAGAATCCATTTGTATCAATTTTAACAGCTCATAATGATATAGTGGTGCTGTGATACAGTGACTGTTTCTTTAGAAACGGTTGTCACGTACGCACCAGACAAGCTGCGTAAAACATGATCACGTGGTATTAATGGTTAATGGATTGCGTTGGTAGGGGTCTCTCACAGCAATGAATAACCCTTTCTATTTAATTCATCATTAGTGGGCATATAAAGCGATAAATATGACGAATAAATATAATGGGTACCCTACGACATTTTTTTTTCAAAAAGTTGTTCAATCTACTTAAAACAACAAGAACAATATTTTGCAAAAAGGTGCTCATTTTTGCTAAGCCAGGTGAGCGGTTCCTCCTTTTCTAGCCAGCTTGGAGCAGAAAAGGTACACCTTTTACAATAATTAAACTGTTGGATTTAAGCAAATCACCTATCAATGATAACAAATAACAGGTTATAAGACAACTGTAAGTAATTAGGTCAATTTGCAATTAATTATTCTCATTAATTATAACAAAATCAATAAACAATCAAAAAAGGTGTTCCTCAAACAGCTAAAATCTCCAAGCTAGAACGAATTTCCTCTAAATCTCCAAGCCAGCTGGGATTTGGTTAGGAACACCTTTTGTGAAGAACAGCTCGTGACGTTCTCTTCAAATATGTTTATAATCTGACTTCTAAAACAGTAGCAAGCAGCAATAACAACAACAAATTCGTAAGAAATAGTAAACTTGTTTCAATGGAGCAATTATAAACACCAAGGTCGTCACACTTTGACTTTTCTGTTCCGCCCACAGCGTCAAGTAGGTACACCCAGCGAATATACAGCGATAAACATCACGAAGAACGTGATGTATAGTCTGTCTGAAATAATCTCCGTTATGATGAAAGTATTTTTGATGTTTTCCTTGCTGGCCAAAATACAACTTGAATCAAGATTTATATCAAAAATAATATTTCGTCGTTTTTGCTTCTAAAACGTTCATGTGTTCTCCTAGTTACAGCATTTAAATAATTACGCCAGTGTCCTCAGAGTGCATTTCCGAAATGAGCAATATTTTGTAAGCATACTTGGCGGGATATCTTGTTAATTATAACATACCCTGGAAACACTCGAGGACATTTTACTATAGCGTATACCTGTAAAGGAACAGTCTGGGTACCCTCAATCTATCTAAATTATAGCCTTTTCCAACTGATGAAAACCTCATGCAATGCAGAATGCATAAAAAACAGTTCCCAGGAACATTTCTGTATAAAGATTCCATATGTCTATGTATTTATCATGGATGGCAATTGCTTACATAATATTTTTTTTGTATTACTTTATGCCGGTCGGAACCTTATCCCGGGAAGGGATAATTGTGATGTGATGTGGAACGGAAATCAGAGACATGCACTGTAGTTCATCCATTTATTACAGTAACATGGACTAAACATTAAAAAAAAGACATTATATCATCACATAAATAATGAAACTGGAGAGGCATATATGGAATGCTATAACTTTGAAATTAACATCAAAATATACATGACCATAAAATAAGAACTGTTTTCAAATAGGTGTAGGATATTATTAATTTGTTATACAGCACAACAGACGACCACTATCAAAACCTATCCTCCATTATAGTATTCGTTCTCAGCAATTCTGCATCACAAGATTCATCAACATTCAACTCTGGATAAGTGCCTTTTGTGGCACTGTCCATACGCAAAAACTCGTTTGATTCTTCATGTTCGCAACTTATATTGTTTATATTACTCTCAAGCTCATCAGCTTCTCTTGGTCGACTTTCCCTCCGACCACCGTAACACCTAGGAGTACCATCCATCGACAAAGCCTCATTCGCTACATCACTCAGCCCCATCTCTCTTCCTCCCTCCGCAATATCATGACCCACCCCGAAATCACCAGGCTTCCTAAAATAGTCCTTGATCGAGGACAACAGGCTGGATCGATCCCATGACAGCGATGACGTCATCGTTCGAAACGAATGCTGCGAGTGCGAGGACGATGCCGTGCGGTGCGAGCGGAAACTGTCACGTGAGCGGAAGAATGACCTCACCCGGAAACCAATGTTGCCATGGCCACCTTCGCCAGCCCCGCCGTGGATGGATTCATCCACTCGGCTGCAGACGACCCTGCAATCGCGCTGGAATTGCTTTGTGAGCAGAGCGTACATGAAGGGGTTGCAGCAGGCGTTCAGGGGCAGGATGAAGACAAGAATGAACTTGGCTTGGTCCAGGGAGATCAATGAACTGCCGTACACTGCCGCTAGGCCTAAATTTAGACAATTGAAAAATACTTTGAAACAAATGTGTGATAATAGTGAGCCGTCCAATTTTAATATTTATAGATGAGCAAAAACTAAATAAGACATTATAATCAGTATCAAAAAGTTCATTGAATCATACTAAGTAAATTATATGCGAGGCTCTAATAAATCAATCAATGACTGCAATTTTTTTTGCTTTAAGTGACAACATCATAAACTTGTCTGTATGCTGTGTATATATAATAGAAAACTCTACCTAGAGCGCAGACGGGTAGCCAGCAGACGAGATCTGTAAACACTAACACCGCCATGCGCCTAGCGACGCGCCCGTCACGTGATCCCCATAGCGACGAGGAGCGCACGCTGCGGAAGACGTGCGCGTAGCAACCGCAGATGACGATGAAGGCGCACAGGTTGAAGAGAAGCAGGAACAGCACGTAACCTTAGAAGTGGAATGGAATGGTTTGTTAAAAGTTTTCAGATACTCAGGCAGGTGCTATATATGAACAGTGTTTTTACAGTTGTCACGGTTGTTAATCATCGCATTTGATAGACGGTGCTGCATGGTCATGGATATAAAACAACGTTGGGTGTAGTCAAGTTTGTGTGTGAAGTCAGTCGACTGGATCATATAATTTCAGCAGAGTTTTTATAATTCAAGACATGTGTTATATAAAAAAAAACGATGCTCAAAAGTTTCATTCAATGTTTCTCTTTACCCATTGAGCGTCCGTCTTCCGTTTCGAAAGGGAGACACAACGCACTCTTGCGATAATCACTGACGCCGAGTAGTGGGAGCAGAGCCATCACGAAAGAGAAAAGCCAGCCAATGGCCATGAAGCAACCTTATAACAACAAATAAGTTAAAAATATATATTATGACATCAAATGTTAAAATGTCATTGATTTATAAGAGGTGCAAGATGACAGTGTACCATGTTAGACAATATTGAATACTCAACATATTGGGAAGAATATCTATAAAAAATCATTTCCAAAATATAGTTTATACAGAAAAAAAAACATAAAGGCCTGGCCACACGGGAAGCCTTTTCCCTAGTATTTCATTAACAAATCGTGTTTTCAATACATTCATTGTATGGATTGCAAAAGCGTCAAGCTTTTAAACACGCAGCGAGCCTTTTGGTGGTGGGGGTTCGTATAAGGAATACATTTGATAAAACGGTTTCTTTCTAGGTAAAGCTCGAAGAAATTTTCCATGTGGTCAGGCCCTTACACTCACCTGCATGTTTGATAGTAAGGCGTTCCTCTACCTTCATGGGATGCGTGATCGCAAAGTATCGCTCGATCGTTATCACAGCGAGAGTGAAGACACTGAGTTCACTTGAGAAGACTCCGAGGAATCCGGCCAAGAGACACCAGCCACTCTGATGCCAGGCAACCGCATGAGAACGGAATTCACCTGCCACGTTTAAGATACAATAGGGGTGTTTATGTTGTATATGTAAACATTTTAAAAGGGAACTGATTCTAAGCATTATGTATTCTGTATGCAAAAACTATACAAAATTGTTAGTTTTATCAAATTCAATGCGAATTTGATCAAACATTAAACTTCGATAACAGTACACCCCGAAATGTAAACATTTTGTTTGCTTAGAAAATTGTGCAAAATATATTTGCGTAAAAACGGACAATGGTCTTACCAAAGGTGGCGGCATCGACCAGAGCGAGAATCACGAGATAGAGACCCATGAGCAAGTCTGCGACCGCTAGATTGCACACCAGAAATCTGCCAAATAAACTTTTATAATACTACTTTTATCTATAACGTGATCTTAAATTTTCCATTCGGCTTGATGTAGTTCAATGACTGGAACCAGCATTGCCAAGTGTGTAAAATCCATTATCTCTTGATTGCACAATGTATGATTGTTGCTATCACATCACATGTTTAAATGCATTTAAGTACCTCCAAATAAACTAATGCACAAAATAAATAACATAAGTAAGCTGCATTGTTAAATTTTGGCATAAAAGGTTCATCTACTAATTCAGTATCCACTTTCACGACATTGATTGGTTACCTGGGAACATGAATCTTGCCCGTGACCATGGACACGACGAGGACAGTAGCGTTGCCGATGAGAGCGAGCAAGCAGACGACCCAAACGCCACAGCGAGTCGCCCACCAGCCCATCAGGTCCTGGCAAGGGTAGAACGGGCCTGAAAGAGAGTAGAGCTACGGGAGAGTTGTACAAGTATTAGCCACGCTATGATTGTCACAGTAACCAAACAAGGGGCTTAACAGTAGACTTCTATCCATTTATTATATTTATGTATATTAGACTTCTATGAAATATCAAAATTGAATTGTAAAATGAAAATGGTTAGAGTCCAACATTTTTTTTATTCAGAAAAAAAATGGTCGCATCTCATTATAAATAGAATGATGCAGAACAAAGGACAATGAGTGATATTTTTAGCAAAAAAATCGAAAGAATTCTGTATGATACAGACTATCATCAACATATGGTAATTTCCCAGTAGACTTCTTCTCTATTTATATTTACACGCAGGGACATGACTGACCAATAGCAAAAAAAAGTCTGCCATATATTCTCATTCAATGCTGATGATTGGTTACAGTTCGATAGTTAATCAAACGTATTCTTTGAAACCACCTTGACTAAAATCCATATATTGTAATCTCACAGTACTTAGTACTTTATATGTTTATGAACATGCAGAAGCATCGCTGGTGATTAAACAAATAAAATATAGACTTCTACCATAAGAATATATCGTTAATGGGCCTTTTGAAAACATAAGTAATGAGAATTAAGGATATTGTTTTATCGAAATAAAATGAGTTAATACGTTTACATTTTTATCATTATTATTTAAATAATTCGCTTACAAGTAAAGGTAATGCGTCATAAACGAAGCACAGAACTGAATATTCTTCGGAATTTCACAAGGATGAAAGTGCAAAAAGGGGCCTCATAGGCACCGATAAATGAATAAATGTTATAATCATAAACTTGCTAAACATCCGCAACCGAATACAATCTGAGATCTAAAAGCCAAGTTTACCTGGCGCAGGGGTACACACAACGCGTTTATGAGTTGCACTAGGAATACGCCACACCCGGTCGAGCGGAGACCCAAGCCACGCCTCGGCCAAGTCAGCGCCCGATGAAACATTCGACTGATCATCTAAGAGAAAATTAAGAATAAGTTTAAGGTAAGATTTATCGCGATATTTTATTTTCTAGAAAAAAAAACTTTGGGTCGGACGCTATGAAAGAATACAAAGTAACGGTAGTGGCGCCAATGTATGTTTTGATAATATCTTAGTGAACAAACCAGTGAATTTTGCCGTCATCCAAAACGCATAACGCACTAGAATGGTGAGGTCATATTTTGTGACTTCACACTAGGTCATGGGTCGCTTGGGTGGTAATTAGGTGATATTTCAAGTCACGGATAGCATCTATGCTAACCAGAATTAGGGGTAAAGTCATCACAAGCTAATGAAAACTTGTCATAACGTAATCGTTGTTGGACAATATTATAGGTTAAGATAAGTCTTGGTTTCCAATTTTTTCACTATAACCTCTGCTGCCGAAACTCATGTTACTCACGTCCTCATATAATATGTCATATATAAGAATCAGTCGCGTTCGCTCTTTGGCACATGTGAGTCTGTTCACATTGAGTAAAATCGTAAGTTAAGATAATGAAATATGACCTTTCAATTCAAATTCACCTCCTAATGTGTAGCTCGCTGACTCAACGAACGTGATATTTTCCGTCAAATCCTTATCAACTTGACTGTCACCCAAAGCCATGTAAGGACAGCAGTGGTATGCATACGATAGATGCAATGTTTGCACGAAAGGAAACGCGTGCGGCTGCGGGAATGAACGCATTTGCGGGTTCGAGTGCGCACGAATGTGTTTCACGTGACGCAGACCTCTTGCGGGCAACTCGCGTAAATCGTTGTTGTTGATGTTACTGTAAAAGGATCATGGGCATGATATTTGAGGGTATTATATGCATGGGAGAGAAATGTTAAATATGGAAGAAAACGTAAAATTAACTTAGTGTAAATAGGACAACTACATACTACCTCTATACTATACAAATGAAACATTTTGCAATTGCATAGTTTCTTTGTGTTCCAAATCAAAGCAATATCAGTTTTAGGGACAATATTAATTCAACGTACATTTCTTGCAGATTTGCCATTGACATGAATGCATTTGGATGAATTTTCGTTAACTGGTTGTGCTGTAGATCTCTGAAACAATATTTGACATCACATTTAAGATGGAGAGCTATCATTGAATATAAACAATAAATCAGTAATCTAAACAGATTTCTTTAAACATCTACCCCGCTTGAATAAACGTTTATTATTTAAGAAAATACTAAACCTCATAACATTTCTTAACAAACCACTTATAACTCAAATAACTTTTTTATTCTTTGGTCTTTTGAAACTTAAAAAACGCTGTATTTTTTGGCGATTTTTGCCACACCTGTCCATGTCTTTTAAAAAATTCTTTGATTTTTTTATCAACAGCAAATAAACAAAATGCATGTTATTCAGCCAATATCGGTTATGCATTAAAACGATGTCATTCAATAGTTCTGCATACATGGTCAAACAGCATAATAAACGCCTTATATAGGGTGCTCGCAAAACAGTTCATGTTTATTGGCCTGATTTGTATATGTTTGGGAAGTGACCGCCAAGATATGCCTATATTTGTTTATTGTTTGTGTTTTGAAATTCGTTCAATAGAATTTTATCTTGTTTCATTCGCTGATAAATAACCTCGATAGTCCTATAACTAAGGTTTTGCCTTGTTTGTCATTCTATTGGCTCTCATTCTGGCTTTTCCAAATATTCACAACCTCCCTCTCGAAGTATCTTATATTATCAACTAAAATTAAAGTGACAAATAAATTGAATAAATTACAGTTATTTTGGAAGTCTTAATATGACCTGTGGCATTTTGGAAAATCATATTTAGGTTTATAAGGGATTAAATGTGATAACTTAATGGATAGCTTTCGTTTGTTGCCGCGTTTGATACGGCATCCGAAGTAGACCTCTCAATCAGTAATTGCACCACCCTAAAACGCGACCAGTTTTTGAACCACTTTTTATTTTCCATAGAAATAGCACAAGTTTATTTTTTTTACACAAAAACATAAATTATGGTCCTATTTTATCAAACATGGCCATAATTTATATTTTGGTGTATACAAATATACTTGTTGTGCCATTTCTATGGATAATAAAAAGTGGTTCAAAAACTGGTCGCGTTTTAGGGTGGTGCAATTACTGGTTGAGAGGTCTACAATTATAAAGGTTGTCCTGTATTATGCTTATGCAAGCCGATATGTTGCTTTACTTACAAAAAGACGAGATGTACAAGTCCCTGAAATGCTGTCTCCGTAATGCGCTCGATTGAGTTATGATTTAAAAGAAGGTCTTTCAAATTGCGTGATTCGGAAAAGGCTAGCGGAGGCAAATGGCTTATCTTGTTCATGCTTAAATTTCTGCAATAATTATGAAAACAATGCAACAAAATAATATCAACATGCCCTCATTAGAATAATGAAATGCATTTCATTTTCAATTTCTAAAATGTCTAACCAGCATTTAGAAGTATTTCAATAAATATAAATGTAATATGCATTCTAAGTAAATAAAACCCTCAAAGTATACCTACATAACGTTAAGAAAATTACAATGGCCAAAGACAGGAACTGATTCAATGTGATTTGCATGGACATCCCTGGAATAAAAGTTAGGAATCATATCACTGTATAAAATATTTTGCACGATTATTGTATAATCAATCGTAATTGAACGTTTCTGTGATAGCTGCGAAATCCTAAAGAAAACAACAATCCAACAATATTAACCTCAAAATACTGCCTTTGAATTTCGCAGCGATCGCAGAGGATTTGCACAAGTGTGTGTCCTTCCATTACCAATGCAAGGTATATTCTCGATCTACTTAATGAATTTAATAGTTTTTGTCTATAAGTTGTATAAGATATTTGAAATTCTGCATTAGGCGCAGTCGAATCATCTTTTGAAAATCGCATAAGATTTCGATGTATTGGAAGACGTGCTATTTACAGTTAATTGAGATTAAATGCAATGGTTTTCAATATGACTGAACTCACAATAACTCCAAGGCAGGATAAGAGGAACAAAGATCTTGAGGCAGTTCCTTAAGATGTCCTCTGTCCAACCCGAGCGTTTCCAAGTTTACATTGCCGCTCATGTTAGGAAATTTGTGTCCAAAGTCCGCACCAGATAACTTGCTATTTTGAAAATACATGTATAAAACAAAAACACAATGCACCATGGTATTTTAAAGCATTGATTCTGAAAATGCGCCCGTACTCCGTAGAAAATAATATTAAATACATTTGGCGTCCGTAACAAATAACAAGAATTTCTCTAGCAATATGCTATTTGAACCCAACAATACACACAAACAACTTGTGACAAACAAACAAATATTATTACTTTGAATCAATTGAGCCCCATCTACTACTCACAGGTGCTGCAAGCGGGGAAGGTTGGCCAAAGCCCGATCGCCAATAAATGTGATTGGGTTGTGATCGAGGCGTAAATATCGCAATTGGAGGTTGCTCGCGAAACTATTGTCAGGAACACGTCGAATCTGGTTCATTGACATGTCTCTAAAATAAAGGGGTAAATGACGATTGTTAGAACGATAATGAAATCTATTGCAGAATAAATTTCAACCCACTTAGAATTTCTACATGAATGTTTTTGATTTTTGATTGGATAATAGTGTGTACTTTAACAAGGTTGACTTGCTATTAGTTTCGTTGTTACGTATTTGTTACAATATTACACATTCATTCGCCAAAAATGCCTTGATATTGTAAATGATATTTTGTTACTGCTTACAGTTTCTCCAAATTTTGAAGCTCCTCCAAATTGGGCATAACATGAAGTACATTGTTATCAAGCCGTCTATGAAACATATAACAATATATAAGGGGTATACAAAGTGGTCGTGTCGAAGATATAAGATATTGCAAAATAATAATTTAAAAAATAGATGTCGTAATAATTTTAGATTTGTCGTAATAATAATAGAATGTATGTATATAACTTAAGCATTTAGGTGTGTTTTAGATATAATGATCATTAGTTTATTTGCAAGGGGGTTTCGAAGATAACTAAAGCTTGAAATCGTTATTTTCTAGATAACTGTTCTAGGGTAGCAAAACAATTCCTTAATCATTGGAGATTTGATAATAGAATTCTACCCACAGCACAACCAGATTTTTCAGGCCAATAAACCCATCGTCATCCACTTCGCTGATTCGATTGCCGTTTAATAGCCTAAAAACCAAAATGAAAACGGCATATTTAAATTGAGCTAAACACTTAGTTTAAGTGTATGTTATGAATACAATTGTACTTATATAGATTACCCCGCCAACGGAGCGAAGTCACAACGAGGTCATATTGAGGTCATTTAAACTCATCTCCAAATCATGATCTACTAAACAATGGCCTAATATGAGCTTATTTTCTTACTCTTTTGCTAGCGTTGACACCAACAGAAGTTTTTAGTTCATGATTACTACGGTATGTTTCAATAAAATATGAGAACCTAATACATAAAATGACTAAATATTTTTTGACCTCAGAATGTTTATGCATGATGTCAAGTTAACATTTTTAGTTATCGGTGATCTCCAAGTTTATCATAAACGATCCCAAAATAACAAATATTCACTATGTAATTTCAACTAAGATACGAAAATATGACATCAGCTTCAATAAAGTTATAGTATGCACATCCAGGACTAGAAATATGACACGATTTATCGCTCAAACAATGCATAGTCGACAATTATATTTTGAAAGGTAACAATTTGAAATGATGAAGAATAAAGCGTGGGTCCTACGTTTAAATCAAAAGTCAACAATCAATATTGTATTCCATTACGGGAAAAAAACTTTTCAGCAAACATGATATGCTCTTAAATGCAATCAAATTGCTTCCGTATCAAT
>LQRL01169315.1:13061-28527 GCA_001703475.1 Hydroides elegans | reverse complement strand
TGGAGTGTGGATTCGAAGTGGAAGTTCCGACTCTCTTCGATCCTATTATAACTGGAGCCTAATCAAGGCGATCCCACATCATGCCCATAAACCGACCCTTATGTGGCAAGAGAAATACCGCAAGGTCTTATCATTGGATAAGGGGAGTCGCGAAATACAATTGTCTGACTCCGCCCTTTACCATGTAAGTTCCAATCTGAATCTCTTGTTGATTTGCGAGAAAACAAAAGTTGGCATTGGTATTACTATTTTTAAATACGACAAAAAGACGCAGGACTGGGCAGACAATCCGAAGACAATACCCCAAAAGGGTGTTGACGAGGTTATCGCATTGGGGCTAACAACCAACGAAGAATTTGCGGTTCTATGCCACAAAACCAGCTACGGTGTATTGCCTCTGAGTAAAAGTGCCAGGAGCGATTTAGGTGCATCATCCAAAGCGTTCGTGCTTCCCAAAGGCGTTCGAAACGATCCCAAAAGTACAGATCTCGTTCTGACAAAGAACAACGAGACGGCTATCGCTGCAATAGGAAAACACTTTTATATATGGGATGTCCCATGTGAAACGCTCATCAATCAGATTGATGCGCATTATGACATTCTTTGTTGGAAAATCATTGAAACCGAAGAATCGAATCACATTGTTGCGTCGACGGAACATCATTTGATCAGTTTGTGGAATCTGGATACTGCCCTCCATAAGAACGTCGAGGATAAAGTTGCTGCAGTCAAGTCTCTCCTAGTTACCGAGGACGCCACATCGGCCATAGTTGCCACGCGAAGTGGGGTCGAGTGGTGGGATATCGAGGATGGAAGGCTATTGAAGACTCTTCCTGATAGCTCTCATGTCAACAGGTAAACCTAATTATAATAATGTTCAAATATTTACTATATGCAAGTCATATTGACCCTTCATTCATATTGATATTGTCTAATCCAAATTGCTCACTATGTAGAAATACAGTTGGTACTAAACACTCAAAACGAAACTACCAGGTCTCTATAACGTAGAAGAAATAATTTGTTTGAATATAAAACCTAATAAAATAATCATATTTGATATACTACTGATATAAAAAACATATTATATGTTTGGAGTAGATTTTTCCTAAAACACCGAAAACTCACCTATACATGAAACCCTTCATATAATAATACATAAACTAACTATTTCTTTATATCTGTTTTTTTTTTGCAGTTGTGCAGTCCTTACGAAGACTGGACGTGACAACGGCGGAAATTACCAAGTGTTGCTGAGTTCAGGCGCACACCACGTGAGAATTTGGTCTCTGGACTCCGATCCAATCACATATGACGACATGTCCTATAAGGACACCGTCCTTGGGATCCTTTTAAGCCATGATGTCCAGTGCTGCTTTGTTATCTCGAAGCCATGTCCCGGCGTAATCAAGTACACTTGTTTTGAGATTCACAGCGGAATGCGACTGTACGATCCGATCAGTTGCCGCACGCGTTATCCAGAAACAACGGGAGTATTGACACGAAATGGCGACTGGTTAGTGGTACCAATCTTTGAAGACAAGACTGCAAAAGGTATTTTGAAGATTTATAACTCGCGCAATGGGAACTATCTTCACTCAATCGCATTGCAATGTGACAACGCCCGTTTTCGGTGCGTTGTGCCTACCGGCGGTATATATGACGGAGACAACAGCGTTGCAGTGATTGACAGTGAGTTTGGTCGTATTTATGACGTCACAAGTACAAGCTTTCGTAAAACAGGTTCCTATTCGGGTTGGACTGGGTTGTGTGACAGTTCCGGAAAACAGGGTTTATGCCTCAGAGAAAAGAAGGATGGCCGTCCATTGCTTGTGTTGTGGGACATGGAAACACAGAAAAAAATACACAACCTCTACACATGGAAAAGCAACTGCTACATTGAAGACATCTATATACAACCGGGTCATCTCCTCTTCACTCGAAACGATCGACATGTTGTGTTCTACGAAGAGAAACAGAACGAATTACACGTGTATCGTGTTTCGAATGGCAAGGAAATCGCCATGTACCATTGTCAGCTGGCTGTAGAGATTATGGAAAGTTCTTTAATAAATGGGGTTGGGAAAGAAATGCCACAGAACTGCGCCACACAGCTTCATGTTTGTACGAGAGATGGATCTGTTGTATCATTTGATATTGTCGATTAACTGAGCATTTGAGACATTGACATTTGTTGCAGACTTTAGGCTGAAAGGCAAGCCCATTAGTTGCAGAATTGTCTTTTCTTAACTACTGCTGGGCGCGGATCTACAGACGAGCTCACGTTGCGCAACAAATCAGGTCTTTTACAAATAAATTAAACAAAAAGTATCGTGCTTGTATATTTAAAACGTGTACTTAGAAATTCATATGAATATATTTCTAGCTTGAAATATGTTGCATTTTATAACCTGTGGGAGTTTAAGTTTACTCGCTGGCAGCCTCCAACATGAGTACACATTTTTAATGGTAGCCAATGAGCTCTCAATTAGGGAAATTGATTCATCTTGTCTCTGTTTCTTCTTTTTAATGACTTCCATTCCTTAAGATATGGACCGATAATCTATTTTGCAAATAGTAGATTCTATGATTATATAGAAGTGATTTTAGTAAAACACACAATATACTTAACAGTGTATTCAATGCTGGCAATGTAATAACGATGGTCGAATATGTAATTGTATTTTGAATAGATGGATATTTGTATGGATGTATGTTAAAATTAATTCAATTATTAGAACTAGATCTATAATTCGTTTAACGAAATGTATATACAGTAAATGACTACACAATTATGGTGCATGTCGAACATGCTCGGTTATCCGCCTATGTGTGGTTGAAAGGAAATAAGTGGAAATTATACCGGAAATAGCCATACTTGCGCGGGAGTTAATGAATTAATTAACCAAAACAACAAATTTTCTCCAACAGGGGTGGGGATGCATGTAAAAAAAGCCGGAAAACTCCATGGAGTATATTTCAAATTGTTATAACAAATATAAGTTAGAGTTTTAAGCTCATCTTTCTTTTGTGTCGAGAAAGCATCCGTTTAACCGTAAAATTCCTCATTATTAGAAGAGTACCTCACGAGCTGTTCCCCAAAAAAGGTGTTCCCCACCAAATTCCAGCTGGCTTGGAAATTTTGAGGAAATTCATTCTAGCTTGGAAATTTTAGCAGATTGAGGAACATCTTTTTTGATAATTTCCACATTTTCGTAATAAATATTGAGAATAATTATTTCAACATTGATTAAACCTGCTCGCAATTGTATAATTAACTGTTATTTACCATATACGGTAAATAATAGTGTTATATTAAACATTTCAATTTTCGCAAAAGGTGTTCTTTTTCTGTTCCAAGCTGGCTAGAAAAGGAGGAACAGCCCAGCTGGCTTGGAAAATATGAACACCTTTTTGCAAAATAATAATGTTAAAAAACATTATTTTGTTGTCTTTCATACTTGTAATGTGATTTAACAACTTTTTGAGAAATGTGTCGTGGAGTGCTCTTCTTATTAAGCACTCGTATAAGCATCATTCATAAAATGCTGGCTAAAATTTCGTCCTTTTCTTACCAATAATCAGAATTTCGCTATTTTAGCGCATTTTCTTTTCGATGACAGAACTTTGATCTAAGTCAGAGTAGGGTGGTTCCCCACTGAAGAAAATTGACTTTCAAATCTAGTTTTGAAAAATTACGAATTTTATTCCACTTTTATTACAATTCTACAATACCTTATACAAGTTTAAGTTCTGCATACGCAGACACATATAGCCGCTGACAGCACCAAATGGCAAGTAAAAAAATAAACAACGGCTTGATCTTGTTTGATTTTTATATTTATTTGTTTTATTAAGTGGTTGATTAATGTATTAAATAAAAATATATAAGAATAAATGTTGTATTATTAGATGTGTCACGACCAGTTTTTTTTCGCCTCAAAATTTGTTGTTTTTTTATCTCATTTCCAAAAACACACATATCCGTCACACCGGCAAAATGTGTTTAAAATGGGGCTTAACCTATTTGTAGTCAAGTTACAAAGCTCACAAGACAAAGCTCACAGCCAAAGTCAATTATGAAATTTCTCACATTTTTTTATATCGAGACCTCGATCGAATCGGGGTCACACAGCTGCTTGTAGATTTTTATACGTAGCTGAAGGCGTCCGTGCATAAAAGTGCTAAATTGCCATAGCCATTTTACTCATTGATCATCGACGTTTAGTAATGGTCAATCGCCTTTTGTGAAATAAAATTGTATAAACGTTAGGGACGCCCGACTCGTTTGTCTTAACAATGTTTGGATGACTCGCATTTATTGATGAGAATACCTCTTTCTCCGTGCGTTGGTCCTCTTCGCCACATCCTTTACATGAATAAAGCTAACGTTGTATTCGAAACGGGATTTTGACCTCATTTTCAAAACACATTGCTATAGCATATTTTACAAATATGCAACTCGTTAAAACTACAACAAAGATATGTGTTGTTGCTTTTTTTTGATGACGAAACAACGTCGCTTCTTTGAAACTGCTAGGCAATCATATATTGGCGACATCTCGTTGCAAAATTATGTGTTTTACACGTTCCAGGAAGAACGTACGATTTGGAGGTGCAATACTAGGATTCATAATAGACAAAATTAGGGAGAAGATTCAATATCTAACATGTTTTGACATAAAGGCTTGCTTTATGCAACATCCTTTATTCTCATTTCCAGAAATTTGAGACCTATAGCACCAGTAATATTTATGCTGGGAAATTGTATGTTTGCCTTGAAATATTCTTTTGCTTATTTTCGCTCAACTTCTGGACCCATCATTTCCCCCTTTAGCTATAGGATATACTATGATAAACAGTGAACAAAAAACCCAAGATTTACATCTGCCCGAAATCATGTCTGTTTACACGTTATGTAGCATCCATTGAAAAATACATTAGTGGAACAGGTGTTATATTCGTTTTTTATATATTTATTTCCCTGTTTTTTTTTTCGAATGTTTTATCTTTTTTGTAAAATGTCAGTGAACATACGCAATATCAATTGGATTTGAAGGGAGTAATGAAGCACTAATCTTCGCACTCGTTGGGAGAGCACCTCATGGGTCGTTTGTCTAAAATATGTTTCATCTTAATTATTCCAGCTTGTTTGTACTATTTTGATTGCTAAGTTAATAGTTGGTATAAACGAAATTATGAAATGGCATAAACACGATATTGTTGGATTACAACATAGGTCTGATGTTACTCAATTTTCAAAATGTCCCACAAAATATTCTTCTCTTCTCCTCAAAGTCAGAAAATGACCATCCTTACAACAAATATGTATTATTTCTAAAATGTCCATTCAGCCCCCTTGACAAGCCTATGTGTCGTCCATTATACGTCGCTTTTGGGTGTGAGAGCACGCCCTACTTTGGGCCCATATGAAAGTTTACCAGACGTCCTTAAACGACGCAGCGTCCGAAAAACGTACGGCTCTGACTCGACGTCCTAGTCCTCGTAGCGCTTTTTTTTTGTACGTAAGTGACGATAAAATACGTCCGGAAAACATTTATATGGGCTCAAATAGGGAGTCCTCTCAAGTCCGTAGACGACTTTCGAAGTGGTATTTAATTTATTAATTTCAATATAGTGTTTCTAAATCTTTAGGCTTTTTGAGTTTAATTTTATATTTTTAAAAATGTTATCACTCCTTACACCATTTCCATAAGCTCTATTGAGCAACATCGTGTTTGACGCGAATCACTTAAACCACCAAATGCGATCTTTGGCACCAACCACATTATCTATACGTGCTCTTTTGTTCGCCAAGATAAATCCATGTAATATATTTCGTGCCAAAGATAAAGGTTGAACGGGATACTAACAAAGCAATTTTTAGCGTAGACTGATTATTGCCTCAGGCACCTCTTGTATAGATGGATTTCAGGTGGATACACATAATAAAGATGGAGAGATGAGAGAACTCTAAATAGGGGAAAAACAGGACCTCTAACTACGGAAAAAAGGACCTCTAAATACGAAAAAAAACATACTAGCTGTGAGCTATCAAACCACTCAAATTACGGTCATAATGGCATGAGGTTATGAGATTGCGACAATTATGTGTCGATTGACAAATTTGGGGCTCGGGCTAAAAAAAGCTCAATAAAAATATATAAGATGTAATGGACAATTTTTGCTATGACAAAATGTAAAAAGAATCAAAGCTAATGGTTCTTGATGCAATTAAGCAAAGAAAAAAAGGAGTAGGAAATTCGGTATGACATTTATCATATTTGGGATTACGTTCACCTTTCTCATCTGTCAGGGACTATGTGGTTATTCATTTTATTGATGGCACGGAGTAATTCCCAAGTCTTGTTATATTTGTATGTATAGTTGGCTTTTTGAGATGGATAGATTACACACGTCTGATGAAATTTCACAAATAAGCTATTTGACAATAAATATGAAATTGTGATGCTATGTCATTAAATAAGTCGTTCATTTTGAAATAGATTGGGTTTTCATAGATAATAAAGGATAATTAACAATTATGAAATGAATTATTTGCCATAGCGAAAAAGGATAAAAAAGTCAAAAATACTATGTTAGAAAGGATACTCAAATGATTTTCATGAACTGATATATCCAAATATCATCGATAACTACAAAATGTGATACAATACCTTCATTTCACTACTAAAGTCATCGAATAAAATAAATCGGATTTTTCCCTTTCTAGCACACGATTTTGAAATTGAATATTCACGATAACAAAATTTTAATTTTAAAAACCATGCCCTCACTTCCGCACAACAATTTCAACGAATCTCTGTCTTCCTACTTATCATCAGACTGTTGGCAAGAGCAACCGTTACCAGGCAACACCAACGACAGCAACAACATTCCCCACTTCGATCCGGATTTCCTTAACCGCATCCACATAGCAACCGTTGTCATCGTCAGCTTATGCGGCTCAATCCTTCTCATATTCCTAGCCATGTGCGTTTGCTTATCCAACGACAAAGTCATGAAGCTACTTAAACGTAAACCATTGACAAAGGGTATCGAAGGCGAGTTCCATTTTCTCATTCTGGATAGCAGTGGGGGTGACCCACGGTTTGATGAGGAAGAACGGATCTGTCCACATAGTGGGAAGCCTATTCCCGTGGTTGTGGTTCCAGATACAGATGAATTAATCGACACGGGTGGTTTGCTAAGTGGTGGGACTCCACAGCTCATAAGGCGAGAGAGATTGGATACGATCGGGACCAATACATTGGATGGCAACGGAAGTCTATTGAGTGTCGTGCTTGATGATTATGGAGGTAGTCATGCGGCGCTTGATGATACTATGTCGACCTACTCGAGTAAAGTGGTGGACACTTCGAAGTTGACTGTTTGACGGGCGCAAATGCGATCGTCATGTCGCTCGTACCATGTTACATAGGGCCCTTCTATCTGAAGTATATAGGAGAGGTTAGAGGCACTGGGTAACAGGAACTGTCGTACTCAAGTAAAAAGACTGTGGGCCCTTCAAAGCTAACCGAGTGATTTTACAGAGGTGCGATATCGCTACCGGTAGGTCGGTACTAAAATGAAATGGCTGTACAGGGCCCCTCAAAGTCCCTTAGCGTATGACAGCATTAGCACAGTTGCGATCGCAATTATTGTCGGGGTTTTCAGTTTAAAAAAAAAAACAGAGTAATCTCTCTGTTAGGACATTTAGTATTTCGAATCAATGATAAATTATATTCGATTATGTACATGGTGATAATAATAAATTTTGTGCATGTAGTTTTTCTTGTATACATACTCATTATATATTGTCTTGATAATTAGTAAGCCTAGCTTTGAATTTAATTGACAATTTAATCGAGTTTGGAAACCTGCTCGATGATTGTTTTATATCAGTGACAGATTTGATTTTAGCGCTGCGATAGAAATGAAATGTGGTTTGTGAATAGGTTGCATCATTTTTGCAACAACGAAAAATGGAAGGGCCGTTACATAATCAAAATATTAAATGATGAACTCATGTGATGGCTGTTTTATCACTCAAAAACTAGATTCCTCTTTCAAATGAGTTATTATATTATTAGCTTGTTCGATACATACTAATTACTGTTAACAGCTACCAATGAATCACATGCTCAAAGAATAGGTCTCGCGGTCAAAAGGAGCGATGATGGATTTCCCAATGTACATTGTAAGTAAATGATGGACGCTAATTATGTCAATAAGAGTAATAAATCGAACAATATATAGTTTTTCTGCTTCACGATAAGTGAGGATAATGAGTTTCCCCCTAATTATGATCTATGTATTATCGTCGTTCATTTACTCGCCCATGTGTTCATTTTATTTTGCACCGTGGGGAAAGAAAACGAAAGATATCACATCCTTAATGTCATATGTGATAAAAAAGATCAACTATAAAATGGATGGGACTGATAAATTGTTAAATTCAAAAGCAATTTACACGTTTATAGAATGAATCTAGTTTATGTTTCTCGTGATTAAGCAACATTTCAATATTTACGATGCGACGTTTAAACGTTGTTTTCAGACTGACTTGATGGATAATGACGTCAGATTAAAGTGATGTCATACAAGTGAGTGAAAACATATGTAATCCGTTCAAAGACTCCGGAACTGGCTTGGGAATGTAATGTGCCGGGTACTTTTTATTTGTTACATCTTCAATATATATCATAGATTACTTTATTTAGACAAGTTTTGACAAGTAGTACAACCATATATAACAATGCCATTTGCGGCTAGACATTCGTGAAATAGTTTCCTTCTTGGTTCCTACACCGTTGATCAGTGCAGTTGTATTACATTAACTTACCATTTTTTTACTTTTAGAAAGTGATGTTTTACAATGTGAACAAATGATTGTACATGTTAACTGCATCCCTCCCGCTCTTACTTCAAAGTCTTATCAAAATGAATTGTCGGCTACGGAAAAAGAGTAGCATAGTCTACGAGGTGTAAATTACTGTAGATATCGCAGTTTATTATTCGTTTCTTAGAGGAACTTTCATTAAGATTGTTCAGCAACCGATAATAATTCGTTTTCACTCAGTTGAAATAGCAAGCATATATAGTATCGCAATATTTTTATTCGGCTTTCGATAATGAACAAACTATCAACATCAAATGGTACGTTATCGTTTTTAAAGATCGCCATAATTTACTCATATTTTCTTGGAACTTGGATTGAATATATTGTCGGGGAATATATCTCCAATCGTCCAGGTATTTTCTGCATAGGACCAAGTTGTGAATCGTTAAGCACGAACACCAAATAAACAATTTACAAATATAATTGTGAAAAAGCTTCATAAAACAATAAGAAATATTAAAAACTGTTTGAGCATAAACTTTTTAGAAAACTATATTGACTTGTTGTGAGTTTTACGATGATCCTTATTAAATAATGGCACATGCTTGTATTGTTAGCATGAGTCTATAAATTTTATAAACCCATGTTAACAAAACAAACATACAAAAAAAAAACATAAAATAAAAATAATACTTCATGCTTTCAGGAAAATGCGGAAAATTATCGTCCCTCAGTAGACCGCCCTGGAAGGACCTCAAGGTTTTGCCTTCGGTGCCTCCCGGACGGCCTCCCTCTGGGCAATAGTTTTAACAGGAGTACCCAGCGATTTATTCGGTGAAATATCTATTCTGCTGGAATATCTTCCTTGCTGGCATTTTCACAGAATAGAATGAATAATAAAAAAATCATTTTGTTTTATATCAAGAAATAAGGTCCTTAAAATGCATTTATTTAATAAAATTAACACAGTTTTGAGCAAATAAGGGCAAACACGTGAAAATATACTAAATTTTGTGAACTTTCAGATGGGCAGGAAGCATTGAAGAGTATCTATCTTCGCTGGCAGCGTTTTGCTGGCAACGATTTGCGGGCTTTTCTGGCTGGCAAACAAAGAATAAAGTTTTCATTTAAAGAAATAACATTTCACCACTTTAAACTGCAAATGAATTCGTTTCATAGCAAAATAAGTCGTATTAAACACAGTTCTTAAAATCTTTCGTTGGGTACCCCTGTTTTAACTATATATCAAAATATACAATGTTTATCATGCGATTTATATACATTCGTAAATAAACAAAAACTGCTTGAGGAATAATTAAATCCTTTCAATACATATAGGCATCATTGGGCTTTGGTGGAGTGGTCGAAATGCCATCGATTCTATTATAACTTATTACGAATATATTGATGTGTGGATCCGTGGATATATCCCTAAATAGAACATAATTAAAAAGGTCTCCTATTGTTGTTAATCATATTATATCATGAAAACACTCACTTTTCTATAGATCTAGGTCATAATGCATATCTTGACATGTATGCACTCGTAGAATTACTTTTTTCGGAATTTGTAATTAACTTTCCAAATGATACTCCAAATGGGAAAAGGGAACATCATGACACAAAAACACGAAAAATCACCCAAGCATGAACACGCTTTCAAAATATGTTTTGAAAATAACAAGCAGTTTATATGGCAAAGGCTTCTATATTGTATGGCAAGATCTAACCTCGTTCCATATGATCATTCAAATAAACACATTTAACGACCCAATTTAAGCCATTTCGGTCAAAGAATGAAAACCACAATTTTCATAATCGCATATTTGTTAGATTTATAGTTCCATTACTGCAACTGAACGACAGTTGATGATGGGGGTCAGTAATATGTGCGTGAATAAAAAAAAACAGTAAAAATACATTATAGTTTTAGTTTTCACATTCATACTAACTAATGTATGAATAATTATAAATCATGTACATATCATTTAACACATGTATGTGTTTGATTTAACTTAAATAAGTTATAATGCATGATATTAATTATACATTAAAAATATTCAAAGCACCCATGTCATGTCCAATTACATAGCATTACTTAAAAGAATCGGGCTATCAGGGTTAGATCAAGTACATTTTCAAGTAGAACTCGTTGGGTGCTCTCCACAAATAATTTTTCATTCAGACTTTCTGTTAATATAATAGCTCGGCGATCCAATTATAAGTTGTGGTAAGTTTAATAATACTAATATCATTAACATAAACAATGTAATAGAATTTCAATGAATTAATATATCAACACATGTATGTACATGTATATATGAATTTATTTATAAACATCACTAAACACAACGAAATGAAATACGACTCTTATAAGGAGAAGCCAGTTGATAAGATACATGCTTCCTTCAAACAGTATTATAATTAACTAAGTCAGCTAGAGAACATATTTACAAGGTAAGATACATTTACAAATCAAGATAATGATTCATTAATTTCTTTTATGCAATATATATATTTGTAGTTGATGACAAGAAATTATTCAAATAAGATAAAACTGTGTTTTCTCATATTTTTTATTCATTAACAATGTATGATAGAATGAAATTTTAGATAATCATAGATTCGTTTATGATTTTTTTTTCTATTCTTATTTCAATAACCATAATCATAATAATCATTGAATGAAAAAAGAGAAATTCTATAGGGTTGTCTTATATCGTTTCATGTAAAAATATAGTAAATGCACCGTTTTTATCGTCCTTACAATCATAATACTAAGCTAATCTAACACACATAAAACACTTAATAGATTTGCACTTTCAAAATATTCCAATATTTCACAATCGAACTTGACAGAAACTTGCACGCGGAGCTGAACCAGATTTGCTCACGTGATCCAAACTGTAATCCGAAACCGGAAATACACACCTTATCAATCACGTGATCAATTTCAAGTGGTTACCATGGCAGAAGCGTGTCAGCCTGGAGACGCCGCAAAAGGTTTTAAAATATTCAAGCAACGATGCGCACAATGTCATACCACAGAAAAGGGTGGACTCAATAAGACGGGACCCAACCTAAATGGGCTCATTGGACGGAAGACAGGACAGGCGGACGGGTATCGTTATACTTCGGCAAACAAAGGAAAAGGTATGCATTGGATTGTTTTAAGTACATGCTAAAATAGGGGTTAGTCCATTTACTTGAATGTTGTACAGATACGAGGAGTTGCAGGGGCACCTGTATCATGTTTTGATTAATTGAGTTGAACGAACACTTTAGCCAACTTAGTTTTTCAGTCAATTATAAAAAAAATACTGGATCATGCAAACAAAGCAAATGTTAACTAAAATCTCATTTAGTTCACATTGGTACATCTTTCAGAGTAACCATCAATAATACACCTTTTTCCATCTTAATCTTATGCTCGCATTTAATTTGTTTCGGTTTACTTACCTTATTTAGGAAAAAACTCAACGAAATGGGTATCAAACCAATATCATATTAATGAATAATTAACTATTTCAATAATTATAACGTTTAATATGTATGAAGAATATTTCATGGTTATATAGACTCTATATAAATTCATGACATAGAATAATCATATGCCACACAAATAAAAACTCGGAAAAAATGATATCGGAAAATATCGCTCAGCCGGGCCTACACTGTATCTTTAACAGGGCCATATTTATTTTAAAGGGGATGGTTATAAAATTATTTGAATGATCAATTGGTTTTATGTTTGTTATGCAACAGGAATTACATGGGACATGGAATCGCTCTGGATATATCTGGAGAATCCTGCTAAATTCATCCCAGGTATGAATTCGAGTTTTAAATATGTCTGTTATATTATATACGTACATATATCATAGATTAAATATATTGTTCATTGAGAGCAAAATATAAACAAGAATGTCCTACGAATTTTGACTGTAGACTTTTAAATGCTAAAGTAACAGTGATTTATTTAGATGCTTGGAAAACTCATGATTCGAATTTATAGAATAGACACGATAATGAATACATGATTGACGCAATTCGTTCGTAATTGTTATCATTTTATTTCTTATTCAAAGGCACAAAGATGGTTTTCTTTGGAATGAAGAAGGAGCATGAGCGCGCAGATTTAATCTCATACATCAAAGATGTCACAAGAAATTAACAATAGTTTATACTGGGACAAGGTGTTCATATGTATAATCAATATAGATGTTTAGATTTTAGCAATGTTTTCATTTTTTCATCTCATTAAAGGTATAGATTTTTTTAAAGATAGTATACATAAATTGTGTTATATATGTATAATAGTATTATTTGATTTAAAATAAAAAGCTGGCCAAAAATCGTTATCGTTATTGCATTATGAACTAACATTACAATAATTGCATTTTTATATAGAATATAATTATAAGATAATGAAATACACAATAAGTAGTTTTTGTTTATGAAATTGTGCAATTTAAAGATTTAAAAAAAATGGTTCAAAAAGCCGACTGATCGAAAAGCAAACATCATTGTTATTGTGTATACTTTAAACCCTGCAAATTTCTTGCTATTTGAATTACAAGACATAAAATCAAAATGATTGATTCTCTTTATACACATATTAGCATTATGATATAATAATTTCAATTTCTATAGATATCGACCCTACTGAGAATCGCAAGAAATAAAACACCATAGGGATTTTTTTTTCGAGGAAAAATGCTTTTATGTAAAGTTTTTATGTTTCTATGGAAGTTGCGTACTTTCAAGCTTGCAAAATATTTCTGACCCATTAAGCTTAACCCAGAAATGAAATAAAGGAAAACCTGTTTGTTTTAAAAATAATAAAATACATGAAGCTTTCAGTTTCGTCAGGTAGAAGTCCACTTATGATGCGGGCAGGCATACGGAAATTTCCGGTATCGCTGTGAATATCAAAGAAAATATATTAAATCCATTTCTGTAATCTCATATCGATCGCAGAAATTGTCGCAATTGCCTGTCCATATGCCATTAATGTTTTCTTGAAATGAACACGATTCAACCTCGGTCCGACATTGTCCCATATATTAATGAATGCATAAACGGAGCTTAATTGGCCAGTTAGTTGAATACAAATGACACACGATACTACATTTTCAAAAAAGCTAATAACAAATTTATCAAAATAGCAATATGAATGAATTTCATGAATTAAAACAAGCAATGTAAAATTACTTTGTATTGTTTTGAGAGTTAGTTTGAAAAAGCCTTTTTTTATATATAATTTTATTACATCCACATCCATATCTATTGAAGAATTCTTTCATTTTATGACGAAATAATTTTCAGTAAAAACTCATCCAGTGCGCTCCATATATTATTCTCTTTCTTTATGCTTTTATGATCTTTTATGTACATTATTAACGTTTCAATTCAAATGGTCAGCGATCTATAACGGCAAACGTGGTTGAAAAGGAATAATCATATAAATATATACAAGATATATAGACGTCTATAAACGTAAATGTATAATTTTGACCTAAATAAAACACATCATTAGAAAATACGATTTAAAAACGGGATTTCTAAATTGTTGTAAGGTAAGTTATTTGGAAATCGAACAAAGCATTTAGTTATTCAATAAAAACCAGAAAGCTCGAAAACCATTCTCTGTCTATAAACATAGCAATTTATCTCTTCTGTTCGTACAAAAAAAACGTGGTTTTCGCTTTTTTTTTTGTTTGTGTGAACGCGACTTAAGGCCGCGGTTACGCTGAAGAAAAATAAAACGGCTTTTTTCACGCCACCTGGGTTTTAAGTTTCATAGCAAGATTAACGTGAAAAACGAAGTGCAAGCACCCTTTTCTTTAAAAGCTGCTTCTTTTACTTCAGTGTAACCACGGCCTAAGGAAAGAATCAAGGAAAAATTTACATTTTTTCTCTTCATTCGATATATATACAATATGTTTCATATATCGCATGGCTGATGCGTTTTATATAGTGAAGAACAGTGGTGATATTACTAATAATACACTGACAACACTGTCAGCAGTGTGTTACATTGTATGTTCATGTAACGGCCACTGGCCACTGTTAGACCTCTAAATGATGGCTATTTCTAAAGCAAAAAAAGCCCTGCGATATACAAGATAACTAACACTTTCTCGCCGATATAAAAAATATCTCTCGGCTTCGCCTCGAGATATTTTCATATCGGCTCGAAAGTGTTAGTTATCCTATATATAGCCTCCAATAAAGAAATGGAGAAGAAAACAAGAAAGGAAGATTCATCAATACCGCAAGGCGACGCCACTAAAGGTGCCAAAGTGTTCAAGACGTGTTGCGCTCAGTGCCACACAGTAGAACAAGGTGGAAAGCACAAGACTGGACCCAACCATTATGGACTCATTGGACGGAAGACAGGGCAGTCTCCCGGCTACAGTTATACTGCGGCAAACCAAAGCAAAGGTTTGTAAGTTTTGCTGCGTTGGAATAAAAGTGGATTGAATTATTAACGCTTGTAAAGATTACGAAAAAAAGTGTCAATATCACAAACGCATCTATGTTTTTTAAACGGAAGAAATATATATGCAATTACAATCAGCTAACTGAAAATACACGTTTATTATGTTTATTATTATTATA
>LQRL01169314.1:6836-17193 GCA_001703475.1 Hydroides elegans | reverse complement strand
CAATTTAAAAATATTGTTCTCTCAGAAAATGTCAGAAATAATATTCTCAATTATGGTGCCGATAGGAAATAACCATATCTTATCTGAAAGTCTTTGATTTGATATAATGTCCGGGTTCTTATGTACTCATACATATTGTTTATATGTTCATTCATATCGCGTATGGGCCTGTAGCTCAGGTATATAGCATCGTAATCATGGTGATAAGGTTGTTGGTTCGAATCCCACCTTGTGCAAGCTATTCTTTATAATGATGCTAAAATTATGAAAACAATTCTAACAATTGTTATTTATATGCAGTTGTTTAAACAAATGGATACCATGATTTTTTTTTACCGGCGAATGCATTTATATGTACCTGTCATTTTTCATTAAACAATTAACAAAATACACTTGCTAGCACTTAAAAGAGGTTACGTCATATTTATAAACTAAAGCTGGGTCATTGTCCTTGACAATCTTGTTATTTTTTTAGCATTTGTAATAATTCAGTGTACTTTTCAATAAAAGTCTTAACGCGCATTAGGTGGCCGGTATATGCAAGATACAAGTACATTTGACCCTTTTACTTCGCATGTTGTTACATCAAAACAGTTGTCCATGGAATAAGAGAATTCTTTTAAAAAGACATGTTTCTTATATCTTTTATATACAACGCTGTACCACCGCCTCTTTTATTTTTTATATTGGTAAAGTACGACGTATAACCTTTTAATTCAAGCATTTAACAATTATCTACATCGCTTATCCAGGTTTCCGATAATGCTATAACCTTAAACTCAGTTTCACATTTATGAAACAAGCGGTCTAAAGCATCAAAGTTGCGTTAAAGTCTGCGACAAATAAAGTGAATGATACTTAATGACTCATTTATTTCTTTAGACATCTCGATTAAAGATTCATGTGTGATATATTTAGATAATTAATCAAACTTTGTGTAAGCTTGTACAGTATATTCGAACACTTTTGACGACGTTTTATCAACTCAGATGTAACATCATTTAAGTACTCATATAATTGTTCATCATCTAAGTTATAAAACGGAAAACAAGATTTAGTACATTGTTGACATGACCGTATGTCAGTGCTGCGACCTAGCTTTAACCATTCATTTTAGTTAGTTTTTCACATATTCCGTGAAACAGTTGGTGGCATAAATCACATTGAATAGGTAATTTGGTGTATTGAACTTGTTTATTACAAGTGTTACAGATATATTTTGTTTCTAATACATCAACCATTAGTATTCAAGAACTTCCCATTTTGAAAACTTAAGTGATTTAATGAAACTTTTGAAAGAATCCTTTGTTCTTGACATGAGCAATACTGCCATCCAATAATCTTACTAAGACTTTACAGTTTTTAGTCCAGGCAAATTGCACTTTCTCGTCACTCTTGAGTTTCCTGGCATCTCGGAACAGCGAAGCGTTTCTTGGTGTAAGGTGTTCGTTCAGGAATATTCAATTTTTCAGTTGTTTTCGCGCAGCCCGGTTTGAAAACCTCGCGATACACTTGCGTTTTGAGTCGCCATCTCGCCCTGGAAGCGTGTGTTGATAAATAATGTGAAATTTCTTCATAATTGCTTGCATCAAAGTCATAATTTTTATTTTCCTCGTGAAACATATGCATAACTTAACTATTTGTGTACCTCGTTAATATAAAAGGCTTGCTATGTTCTGTATTTAACATCTTTTTATAAATGTTTACATTTTCATGTCATGGTGTGGTAAAGTACATATCACAAAATGTGATGGGACCATGGTACCTGTGGTTTGAAACAGAAGTCTTGCCAATACTTTTTAGCCACGGCTTGCGAAGCAAACCGGGGTTTGTGCAACCACTTGGCCGTTATTAGTTTGTTTATTTAATTGTTTAGTTCGTAAACTTTTTTTAAAATCGCTACTTCTCCGAAGTTTATGGAGAGATTTGAATGCGGATTTTTTTATATCAATCTTTTGGGTTTTAACTCTTCAGGGTGTGCTTATGTAAGCAATTGTGCTTATATAAGCACTTCTAAAAATGAAAACATTTTCAGGATGACTGGCCTTACCTGTCTCCTCAGTTAAGTGAGCGAAAATACAAGATCTTCTGAGTGGATGTTTACGTCACGTGACCTACAGCGAGTTGTCGATAATAAGGATGTTTCTTGCTTCGATGCTTCGTCGTTCATGTATTGCAATTGATTATCGCTAAATGTTATAGCATCGACTGGCCAATGTAGAGGCACCCGTTAGAAAGAAAATAAAACCATTTTCGGGATATATGATTTGTACTGCTGCATTTTATGCATTTCATATGCTAGACTTCCTCGCGTTCCGTAGATTCGAATTCGCCTGTTTTTAATTGCGTAATATCACACCAACCATGCGATTGTTTAACATAACAGATATATATAAGGAAGGAAACAGCGGATTTTATCCATGCATTGTATTAAAGAGGTTAAGTATGAAACATAATTGTATGTAGTATTGTAATTTGTAGGTGTTAAAGGTGTTATTTTGTGGTGTATTTTAACATTGTTTTGGTGAGTATTTTTTTTATCAGTGGAAAAACTAACAGGTGTATTTAAAAAAACCTTTTACCAGCAAATATACCCAATTTATAAGATTCTAACAACCAACAGACAATATTGCGTTTTTCTCTATATTGCACTTCAATAAAATCAAGAAATGTTTGTCAAATGTTATTGACTGAAAGCAAAATTGAAAAGTTACTGGAAATAAATTCATATGATATTCACTAAAAAAAAATGTGACTGCAAGTAATTACTGTTCGATATTATTTGTATTGAATGGATTTATAGCGTTGTTTGATGATGGTTGAAACGCTATATTAAAAAAAAAATAACCGACTTACTTTTATATCGCAGTATGAATAAGAGTTGTGTAAGCTGTGGCACACTGTCCTTGGACAGTCTTGTTATATCTTATCTTTATAATCTAAGTGATTGCATACCACAGTGGCAAAAACACGGAGTTTTGCCCAAGTTTTAACCTTTCTTCGCGCGAGCACGACTTCCGGGAAAATGTTTATGGTTTGGTTTTGCTTAATGCGCCAACTAGATGAAAGTGGCATTTTAACTTATTTTCGTAGCTCTGGTTATAAATTACAATTAATTTTATCCTTCTATTTAGAGCGCAAAGTCCCTCAAAATGAATAGCTTTCTACGCTATTTATCACTCATTTATCAAGACAATAAACTTAAATTTATATTCACCAGTATTTAAGCTTTATGTGTGCTTATTTTGTTTTATTTGTTTGTAAGTTGACTAAGAGATATTTACTGATTGTACTTTGTTTATATTTTATGCCTCCATTTTTGTACTGGTTCCCAAGTATTTGTACGTTGCGATTCCTGGCACTGTGGTGTGCGTCCGGACCGGGCCTATCCCGTGATTCATCAGATATTTCCTTTGTGTGTTTGTTATCGGTGCGCATCCCACTGATAGATTTTTAAGCCTTTTGCATTCTTGCATACTTCTCCACATGAGTAATATTGTTATGACCATAGATATTGAGTTCTCTGCGTCGTTGGTGTTTCCACTTGTCTTTTTTTTAATCAACCGTCCTCTCATCATCCACGCCCACTGGGAGTATTTATAGTAATGGTTCTTTGGAGCTTTATATTGGTGTTTCCTCACAGAAACATCAGTAAGACCTATTTGTTTATAAGCAGCTAACATGTCAAAGCATGAAAAGTGTGCCTTTATTTCTTGTCTTTTTACCAGCTTATTATAATTTGCTTTTGACTGTTGGTTGTTAGGAGCTACAACATGTGCATCCGCGACTAGTGGCCGTATCCAAGACAAAACCGCTAGACCTTGTTCAAGAGGCTTATGTTGCTGGTCATCGCCATTTCGGTGAAAATTATGTGAGTTTACCATGTAAAACCAGTGAAACTGCAACAATGTTTTTAGAAAATTTATCTGGATTTTCCATATACTTGCAATTTCAATGCAAAAAGTTTGATTTTAATGTAAGTCTGAAGAACGTTTTTATATACGCATTGATTTGGGTTTTGGAAAGAGAGATTGATTTGATTAGAGCTGCACAGAAACAGCATATTTTCATTGAATTTTGTCAAGGTTTGTATATTTTTGTATTGAAGGTTGCTGAGCTGGTAGAGAAAAGTATGCATCAAACCGTAAGTATAGTGTTTTATTTTTTGATCAACAACGACATTTTAATAAATTTAATATAATTCCTGTTTATGATGATTCAAATGATTTAAGTTGGCTTTTATTCATTATGATACAATATGTGCTTCATATAAGAAGCTTTAAAAATTAATTCAGTTTCACTGTGCAATGTCCATGAACAATAATGGACAATGAATTGAGCAAATGAAGCTAGACCTAATGTCAAATACTTTGTGTTGCAGACTTTGATGGAAATGAGTGACATCCGATGGCATTTTATTGGACGTTTACAGAGCAACAAAGTCAAGAAAGTAACAAGTAATTATCAATTATTTGAATTGACATGTAATTTTATTCTCTGCATATTATTCGGTTTTTATCAACCCAAAGTATTTTGTGAACTTAATGAGCAAATGAATTGTATTGTTTGAAGTAACGGATCAGTGTCTACAAGTGTGTGCACTGGGCACTTTCTGTTTGCTGTAAATCTGCATAGTTTCGAGTTATGGACGTAACTTATTTGAATTGCTGCTGGCATCATTATTCTAACATATTGTTAAACGACTGAGTGTTAATCTTTCATGTATGATCTGTTCATTGTAATGAATTGATATACGTATAGAACCAAGTGCAAATTCGTAAATTTCGAGATTAAAAAAATATAGTAGCATTTGATTTTCCTCATTAGGCAAGAAACAAGAGTTTAGTCAACGAAGCCATTTGATTTGTGTTTCACTTAAATTCCCATATTGCCTAGGTGTGCCAAACCTGTGGATGGTCGAGACGGTTTCGAGCGAGAAGATCGCAACTGCGTTGAACAGCGCGTGGGAAATGACGGGCCAGGAGCCTCTCAACGTCATGGTGCAGATCAACACGAGCGGCGAGTCAAGTGGGTGATTCACGAAGCTTCATTTACATGGAATTATTTTAAAAAGTATTGGATATATTGTTCACGAGTTTAAGCAAACTATAATCTAGGTTCAATCACATAAGATATCATGCTTTTAGTTTTGTCTTTATATTCATAAATAAAAAAAAACTCATTCGGAGACAATGTGTATCAACAAGCGCAAAATCTCTCACAGGTGTGCGTCTTTAACACATTAGTCAAAATGCGTAGATATGCTAACGATTGATTTTCCTATTATTTGTATTTGCAGACAAGGCGGGCACCACTCCGGAAGAGGCGTGTTCATTGGTTAAGTACGTGAGGGAGAAGTGTCCGAATCTGAACTTGAAAGGACTCATGACCATAGGTGCCTTTGACCATGACCTCAGCCAAGGACCCAATCCTGATTTTCAAGTGAGTGTTGAATATGTGAAATGACTGTTTTGAAGGTAATAGACGGTAGGGCGGATGGTACGTGCTTCCTCTGTCACGCAATTATGTGTAGTATGTAAATTTGCTGCAAACTGACCTACTATACCAGGGTTCATACATGTTATGGAAAACCTGGACAAATATTTTTGTCATAGATGGTCATTGAAATGTCATGTAATTATGCAAATATGTCATGGAGGGTCTGAACTTAGACAAAATCAGGGTATTCAGCACGTTGTCCTCGGCATCCAGAAGTGAAAGCCTAATTGTCAAGGATTCAGTTTGCTCCATCGAAAAATACCGAAATTATGGATTGAGGTTTGGACTTGAACGAAATCAGATATACATATGATATCTCTTATATGAGACTAATGTTGTCTGGAAGATTACGCGAATATCGCGCATATTCATTGTATCAATACAGATGTATTCACTAGAACCCAATTTGGTAACGTAAGGAGGAAGAATTATTTTGTATTTCAGGCGCAGTGATCGAGTAAGACTAATGAAACTTAAATTTACCCTAAAGCCGGGCAAATAACCTTAAAAACTTACTGTTCTGAAAACGTAGTAGCCTACTTGGTATTCATTATTTGACCTTAATCTAAATTGATTTTGAAGATCGAGTTTGTGCGACCGACTTTGTCAAGGCACGCGTCGCGCGTCTCACACTAACAAGATCGCGCGCGACATTAATTATGTAGAAAATGAAACAGAATAAAAACAGCATCATTGATGCACTAAAATATCAATAAATACCCAATGACTAAAGATGCGAGCGCCAGAGGCACGAGTGAAAATTACCGACGTGTATTGCGGTATTAATAAAAGTGGATAATGAAAAGGTTTACTTTCCAGGATTTTACACTGGCCCACCGGGCCAGTAACCTCAACATGTTACGAGCCCCATGGAAAAGTTATAAGAGGCTATAGGCTTGTAGGCCAATAGGCTACATTTAAATGAGATTACCAGTAATTAACCGGAAAATTGAATTTTTTATGGGTACGGCAAATGTGCATTTTGTCATGGAAGGTGTCATGGAAAAGTCATGCAGTTTTTTTTCTGAAAATGTTGTATGAACCCTGTTATTATGTTATATTATAAACATTATGTAGATTATACACAATAGATAGTGATATATTACTTATTATGATATTAAATAGAAACAACATTTGAAAAGAAAACCTATACATGTGCTTGAATATTTGTTTCAGACTCTAATCAAGTGCAAAGAGCAAGTGTGCGAGGAGTTGGCGCTGGATCCCAAGGAAGTCGAGCTCAGCATGGGAATGTCCAACGACTTCGAACATGCGGTAAACTATCTTTGTCTGGATTATTAAGACACATGCTGTAGGCGTATATGTATTTACACATTAAGATGTATAGGAATCATTCTGTAATATTATGAATAGGAATTTATAATATTAAAGATACTATAGCTGATAATAGCATAATGTATATTATTCATTGTTTATTTGAGGTTTCAAATGTATTAAATTGGACCCATATCATGTTGTACAATATTATATTTATGATAAAGATATATTTATTCCCTTGAGGCTCATACGATTTCAATGAACCACTCACTAAGCAAGTATATGTATTAAGTCTATGTACAATTTTAAATAAACATAATTTACCACCAATGCTTTTCTTATACTATTTTTATTCCCTCATTGAAGATTGAGCTGGGCAGTACGAACGTACGCGTAGGAAGCACGATTTTCGGCGCGCGCGACTACGGCACGAAAGCAGGAGCACCCACTGAAGAGCCTAAGGATTCGACCTCGACCCCACAGACCAATCAAACGGAAACGGAATCAAACAGCACGGACCCAAGGTGTGCCGACAGTCATGAGGATATCCCAAGACTTCAATCGCTTGCTATATAAACTCTTAACACGATTTACCACAGTATAATCATCGGAAATTTGTATACGTTATAAATAAATTGACAAAGGACCTATTACATTAATGGTTTGTGGAGGTCGATGTGCGACAGACTAATTACAAATGAGCTGCTTTGGTTATGGAATAAGTTTTTTTCCTCGTTTCCTATCCAATTCTCAAAAACATAAATTTTACTTGATCAATCAAAGTTCTAAAAAGGGAAACATTGGTATCTCCGACTCATTTTCATTTATTGCGTTTTTTCTAGCATACAAGATGTTTAAACGGAGCTCATTTATTTTATTGTATGTTATTTTTGCTGTGATATATTTCTTGGGGTTTAAGTGCAAATGTATTTTAATTCTTTTTAATTGCTACTTGTATTATCACTTAATCTAGACCATAGGCACTCCGCACTGAAATCGTGACAATTCAAATTTTATTTGAACGGTTTCCCTATACATGAAGCATTGCTATATCATAAAATAGCGCAAAATGTAGGTTCATTATGCACTCTTCCAGGTATTAATGCTCAAAGCCCATTGAAAATTATTAAGTCTTTTTGTGGGCAGTTTAAAACGTTCTGGTATAAGTGGATTTGATTATGGTCTATTTTATTTTCACACCATATGCTATGTCATAAAACCTTTTTTATCAGATATACAACCTTAATATTAATCAAAGACTGATATCTTATGCGTATTCGTCCCCGAGTTTTTCGTCCCATGCATATTGATTGTGTGTTATGTAAATGGGTATATACGTGTAGTTAATGTGTTTGGTCTTGTCTTGATCAAATGATTATTAGTACGGTAATATAGTTGATTGGTTCCGGTGCCGATAAGATGTATAGTTAATTGTTTGCAGAGTGTACGTCGTGTCTGAATCACGTCTGAACTTCGTATTTCCTTCTGTCCATTCAATAATTCTTCAGTATTTACACACAACGCTATGCTCATTCGTTTCCTCACAATTATCTGTTAGGAATAGTTATTGTATTATCATAATGATATATATGAAATATGTGTTGATTGCTTAATTTTGTAAACCATTATAGCGAAATAAATCTTTAAAAATCGAAAAACTTTTATTGTTACTTTTTTTTATGTGATAAACATCTACCCTTTCACTATACATTAAAAACATTTCAAATCGCACTAAGTGATTTATTGTGCCTGTTTCTAAATTATCCACAAATACTAACAACACCTTAAAGCAAACGGTATCAGGACAACTCACCCAAAAACCAAATCAAATAAAAATTGGTCAACTAACCCAAATTCTTTATCAACTCAACCAAGGTGTTTGGTCAACTCGTCCAATAATTTTGGACAACTTACCCCAATTTGTTTTCACAATATAGCCTTTATTAATAAACATACGATTTTCACATTATATAAAAATAGATAAACATACCAATATTAAAATGATAATTTCATCAAGATTATAATGTCTATTATTCGAACCCTATTATTCAGATGAACTATGCGCTCAATACAAGTATTGAATGCATTGTTCGCTATTCAATGACTAAACACATATTTTTGGTAAGTCAAAAAGTGTTTATCTTAACAAAAAATAAGTCAACTTAAATTCAAAATTGTTTATATATGTTCATAAATGGTGCCATAATGCACTCTTTCTAGTCATTATGGCACCACTTATGAACACATATACAGTGTAAACAATTTTGAATTAAAGTTCATTTATATTTTTTTGTAACAGTTGACTCTATGATGTGTTTAATTTCTTGTTAATTATATTTGTATTACTTATCATTATTCAATCGCTTTTCTTAACTCGCTGCATCTCAATTAAATGCAGCCAACCAAAAATTTGAATAATCCATTATTGGGCCCAAGCCTATAGGTTGTGGGTGTCCGTCTCTCATCTTTTTTGTAAAGTCCATTACTCGAGAACGAATCGATTTAGAAACTCATTGTTGTGCTCATTTAACTTTCAGTCGCGCATGCACAAAAATAGATTTTCACATTAAATGTGATACCTCAGAAACTAATAGGCGTAGAGACGGTGACTGTTCACATGTCCGAAGGTCCGGATGTCCGAAGGTCCGGATGTCCGAAGGTCCGGATGTCCGAAGGTCCGGTCGTCCGAAGGTTTATATAATCGAAACTACACATTGACAAACAATTTATTTCTAAGTTAATATCAGACATGATATATTTATATTTTCAAAGCTAATTTGTACATTACACAGTATATTTCGTGTAAGAAAATTATTATTTTGACTCAATTTCTTGCGATTGAATACAAAAATAAATTTTCATATTTGTTCTATTCTGTTAAATTGCCAGCAAGAACAGCAGAACAGATATTTCACCGAATTAATCGTTCGGTCCTCCTGGTAAGGGAAGAGAGTTCTAAATAGTTTTACATATATTTCTTACATCATGACCTATTGAGCACTGTTGGTGGTAACATTTTCTCAACGTCAGTCCCTAACATCTGAATATTTTGCTGAGTCTCTTCTACTTTTGATGTTATTCAGGCACAAAGTTTATCAAATCTGATAATTTTTACACTTCGGTCCTAATGTCTTAAAATGAATTAAGCAGAAATGCTCCAATGGATTCTATATATCAAATGCCATTAAGAAAGAATTTCCAGCAGAATCGATATTTCACTTATTTAATCGCTGGGTATTCTTGTTAATTCTCGGCTCAATTTTTTAAAGACATGAAGTAGAAAAATAAAAATCTTCATTGAATGCGAGACGTTCGAAACAAGTTAACTGGTTTGAAGCTTGGTTTGACGCTACCGACGCTATCCAACAACTCATTTTTTGCCTAAACATTAGCAATTTTAAAGTAGAGCGGAGGTCAAATATCCTGTATCCACACTTAACACCGAATGCAGGGACTGACGTTGTAAAAAAGTTACAGCCAACACTGTCTCTAAAGTTACTCAATTCGATGAATAATAATATTAAGCTAAAAATTAAAGTAAGAAAAAAATCTCCCACCGATAAGTGGGGGAGGGGGGGAG
>LQRL01169291.1:16799-29383 GCA_001703475.1 Hydroides elegans | reverse complement strand
ATATTCAATGAAGCGATAAAGCTTATTTCTAAGATAAGTATTGCAAGTAATCGTCTTCTGTTAATTAAATATTTGTCATTGATTGTTGATTTGTATTTGCATTTGTCGTTTGATATTTAATTAAGGTTTTTGGGCTTTCTTTAAAACCAAAGTAATATTCAAGTGTTGTACACATTTAATTGGCAAGATACAAGGGACTCTTATTTAATTTCAGTATTAATTAAGAATGGCATTAACTTAATAACAGGGCCAGGTTGACGAGTTTTTTTTAAATTAGGATAGCAATTTAAATTGAATATTATTTCTCCTTTTCTAATAGTTAATAAGTCATTTTACTCTTAAATCCTAAGATATATTCATTTGCGATATTCAATTGCGATTCGACATAGATAGGAAATGTGGAATAATAATACTTTTACCAGGAAATGTAGTGTCAAATGAATGGATTTAGTATAATTTCAGGTTATGGATCTGGGTCTCACCCGTACAATGAGCAAACTAAACCAAACTTAACTTAACCAAACTAAACTGCAACAAAATTATTTGAAAGCGATTGTTATGGAGTTAAGAACTTCAAAAACAATTTGCAGAAGAAACAGCGGTATCAGTTCTTTTCCAACTAATACTAATATTCATTGATAATAACAACATGACGACTACATCAAGTATTCAATTGTAGGTACTCATCACACCTTATTCCGATACATATGTATATATAAATATACACATAGAAATGAAATAGTTATTTACGTGAAAGATTATTAACCCGTTTTTAGTTCTGAGAGCGTGGCTACACCAACAGTGATATCAAAATTAAGAAAATAAATTATGCATACACGTTGGCTGAGGAATAATTTATGAGAATAAATTTGAAGACTAATTTCAAGAATATGATTAGGTACGTTAGCATCGTTTGTAGTATATTTATAAACGTCAAATTTCTGATTTCAACATCAGCAGGAGTCGGGATGTATTCAGAACGGTCTTGTTTACTAAGCGAAAAAAGAACAAATTCAATTATTCCAAAAATCATTTATAGCTTCAAGGTAGTTCACAGATGAAACCCTTAGGATTGGTGCACGGGGCATCTTTCCAATGTCCAGCTCCTCCGATTGCCAGACAGTTTTCGTCCCCGCTTCGACTATACCAAGCACCCCAGTCTTCCCATTCCCAGTTGCAGCTGCCAGTGATCCACTCTCATGTTCCTTCCTCGTGTTCATCTGTCCACCCAGCCACACACCGTAATGATCTAAAACAATGTTTCCGTATGAAATGTAATCTAATGAATTAACATGCTAATGGGTATTATCATATTATGTTTCACATATATTTTTGATCTCAATTAATTATTTTATTTATAAATGTTTCAACTGAAGAAAATGCAACATTAAGGTTTGATTAAATGGTTTCAGACATAAACAGTGAATAGTATATAAAAGCGTCATTTGAAAAAGGTAATACATTTGCTATATTATCTGGTCTTAAGTAAAATAAAGAAAAATCTAATAATATGGTATTGCCTTTGGAAATATAAGGTACAGGCGCCATATGGAGCTGAATAAACAACCATTCTGTACATGAATTTGGTATAGGAATCCTGAAAGTTCGGACTTATATATGGTCGAATATTTCTATGACTTATATGGTAAAATACTTGTTGCATAATTGATGATATTATCAAACTGGATTTACATTATGAGTTAATCATGTAATGTTTTTGTTGAACTATTTTTTAAAAGGGTAATTACGCAATTATTTTGAATAATGAATAAATAAGATATTTTATTACAGTAAATGAGAAAAAAATGGTGTGAAAAGAGTATGATATATATATATAAAGTTGATCTCATAAATCAGACAAATTGGTTAGCTTTGAACAATTGTTAAAATACCTCAATAATCTAAGCCTAATTAAAGATATAGATGATCTCATGTATCAGACAAATTGTTTAGCTTTGAACAAATTGTAAAAAAATACCTCAATTATCTAAGCCTAATTAAAGATAGTTAATTAGGCTGTCAGTGTACACTAAGGCAGTCGAGAGAATGTAAAAAAAAATCACAAACACCGCGAATAGACTTTGAGTCTTTAAGTTCTTGCATTCATGATGGAATTAGATTTTATAAATCAAAAGCAAAAAGTAAACATTTTCAATATTGTTATAATGTACTTCTTTATCATATATTTGTTTACATTTTTTTGTAATATATATTATTATATATATATATATAAAACCAGGTACTTTAATGAAGAATTAAATATGTGTTCATACGAAGTAATCTCAAAAATATGATTTTGCAAGTAAAAATATATTCGGTGATATGAGAAGATAAGTATTATTGTATATTAAATATGCAGTATGTTGTATTGTACTGTCGTGTCCTGTATTTTTTTTTGTAATGTTAAATGCGTGAAGTGCTTTAATGAAGAATTAAATATGTGTTCATACGAAGTAATCTCAAAAATATGATTTTGCAAGTAAAAATATATTCGGTGATATGAGAAGATAAGTATTATTGTATATTAAATATGCAGTATGTTGTATTGTACTTTCGTGTCCTGTATTTTTTTCGTATGTTTAATGCATGTGTTTGGTCTATCAAACATGCAAATAAAAATTTCCAAAAAAAAACAAAAATATTCAGTATTCAGCAAAAATACACTCACCATCTCCTAATTCGTCCTCGATACGCAGGATTTCATTATTAAGGCCAGGATCGCAGACTTCTGCTAGACGTCCACACTGACCGATGCAGTGGTCACGTGCTTCATACCATGTGACCAGACTGGTGATCACAACATAACACTTGCCATCATAGACCAAATCGCATTCTGTTGACAAACAAACAAAAAATTGTTTATGTTAACCACGAAGCACTCTTTTCATATGGAATAAGCAATAGTGTGATTTCCGGTTGCATTGTAACGTTTTCGATTTGAATACATAAAAGTGTTTTTGACAATGTTTTAATAAAACATAAACAAATCTTAAATGGCTGAGGCCTGATATAAACCAAACATTTAACATACTACGTAAAAAAACACACCGCACACAATTATACGCAAAATAACACACAGCAAATATATAATAATGCCAACAAAATGCCGAATCATTTTAAGTAATGTGTCGAGGCCTTAGTAATTTAGAACATCGAAACATCAATTTAATATATTAAGCATAGAATCATTTCAATTACCTTCCTGGCATGCAGCCCTAGCATAGCCAGGAAGACATTCACATATGAAGCCAACAGCTGCTGAAACGCAGTTTCCTCTATTTTCGCAATGATTCTGGTCGCATGCGGTGGGATCTAAATAAAAAGTAAAATAGTTAGAAAATTGATTTGAGTGCATTGCTACGATGGAATTTTACTGAGAAATGATAAGAAAGTGGCAGCATGTATATACACGGGTGATTGCACCTTTTATCGACTTTTTATCGACTGCATTTTATCAGTCTTCAATGTAAACAAATAATTCAAAAAGAACCAAACAAAATAAACCGGAATAAACATTTATACCATTAATGTCATTTAGAGGATTCTAATCAAAGATTATCTATTATCAAAACATTTCATTATCAACAACGATTGTCGATGTAATACAAATATTATAGTATCGCTCATTATGAGTTTATAAATTTCCCTTTCATAAATGTAAAACTGTATTCAGGTTCTATATTGCAAGGTGTTTGCACTCAGGGGTAGAATTGGATGCACTCGGAATTCTACATGCATTCAATTTGACCCTTCGTTTCGTTATCAGTCATTCCAATATTACTAAAAGAATAGTGGAATTATAATGTATATGTAAATTTGTTCAGAGTAGTGAATTTCAATAAGGTTTTTTTTTTAATAATTTTTTTCAAAATGCAATCTGTTCAAAACAATGGGTCGAGTAAATCTTGAACTGCATTTTGAATGAGGTCAACATAGCACACTTGAACTAATAATAAACCAGTTATATCCTTTTTCGTTTTTCAGGTTTGTTTATCATATCACGCTCAAATTCATATAAATTATTTCAAATTGTTAGGCATTTATCATTCATCATTAAAAGGTTTCATTTGTGGCTGCTGTATACATAGCATATGGATAATGAAACAGAAAGAGTGCTATGTAGAACCGCATACTTCTCAATGTTAATCTCATGTTATGATAACAGAATATTTATGTCCATCCCATTCGGGAAGTGGTATCCAAAATACGTTGAATTCTGGCGTGGTGAAATGGGCCCGTATAAAAGTGTTCTGGTCGTATTTAATGTACCGGCGTCTAGTGTACGTCATAATTACGTCGAACTCGAATGCTTCAGCTTTTCTACGTTTGCCGCCCAAAAAGTCATTCAGAAAAATCGCTTTTGGTTCGTCCTATGTAATCTTTGATTTTAATGCCGTATAGCATACCTTGAAATTTATTTATATTCTTGTAAGTACTCATTTATTCAAATTGAAAGACTCGAAACTCTCAAATTTGCGACTTAGACTGGTACGTAATGATGAATGAGTAAATTGAATAAATTTACTTACATATATATTTTGAACCGCCATCATCTACCACATCTATTTCCACAGAGGGTGATTCATGCTTTAGAAATTCACATTTTGAATTTTAGAAATTGGCGTGAGTGCATATGTCTGACTTTTCACATTTCGTTGCGCATTCTATGGCTGAACGTGATCTGGCCGTCAAAGTGACATTTATCATAGATTTTTTATCTTTAAGTATTCTATAATCTTTTCCATTGATAGTGGTCGCGTTTATTGTGTACATTAACGCTACAAAGCTACAAATGAATAAATTCCTATATTTTCAGTGTGTGTATTTCCTGCTCAATTGTACTTTTACCACAAAACAATTCGCTACGAAATATATATGGCACCAATAACAATTACGCTAACTATACGAACATATTATTTCGACTTTATTTTTTTGGCTGACACCAGAAACTACCATGGTTAAATTGTTCGCCTTATATCATGTGATCCATAGAAGCTACAGCATGTCGAATCAATTATTAAGGATGCCGTGAAATATCATACGCATATGAAAGCTGTAATATCATGCGTTTCAAGAAGAGAGAAAGAAATGCGTTTTATTTCGACGCTCTAGAGAACTGTACCTTATTAATGATGAATGAAGGTTTGATATGACATACGCAAAACGAGACACCAATATCCTTCGTGTCGGATCGAGATAAAGTAATGCGTTACATTTCGACTGCAAAGGATCATACCACATTTATAATGAATGAAGGTGTTATGTGAAATACGAATACCAAATCTAGTATATCATGTGTTAATCAAAATGAAGCAATACGTTTAGTTTCTAAGCACGCACCAAGCTTATATGCTTTTATCATGATCAATTTTAATGGAGGCATCTATTAAGTTTAAGAGAGAGACTGAAATGACTCCCCTCTCAACACTCGCGTATCATTGCATTTCTGTGGCTACACATGCAAAAATAGTTTCCTTAAAAATATGTGTTTTGAGATGAGAGCTATCAAATTTGTTTATTTTATACGGCTTTAGAAAACAAAGGAAACTATTTTTACCATTATTTATGTGATAAATTATATGAAATAACATCAAGTTACTTTATGTTAGGGGCAACTGGTTTCTGAAGGAAAGACAGAAAAAAAATCGATTGTCTCTTTAATATATTTTTTTTTCAAACCAATATTATTATTATTATAAAACATCTAAATGTATGTTTTAATTAATCACAATATAAGTTAGAAGTGATTAAAAAAAATTGTGTTATTTGTCTCTTGTATTCAACATGATTATTTGAAATATTCATTTATCGAAACATCTAAAGTCAAGTCTAGCAAATCATTACAAAAAATAAAACGATCTCACAACAAACAGAATTCGTCGAAAAAAAACACATTAATATTCAAGCTAGTTCATATATGAATGCAAAAGGTTCGGTGCAACGCACATCGTTCCAATGTATCCATCCCCCAATATACACTATACCAAGAACCCTAGTCTTTAAATTCCAAGTTCCAGCTTGCGGTGACCCATTTCCATGTCCCTACCTCTCATGCCTCTTTCCCACTAAGCCACAAACCAGAATGATCTTTGACAATAGAAAAAAAAGCAATATATTTACTTTACTATTTACTTGTCAATAGTTATAATTACTACAAGTTGTTGACATATTGTTTGATCTCATAGTATCTTGTGTTCAATGAATACGGTTCTGCAAAACGCTTTCCCTGATTTATAATTAGTGCTTCTTAAATACTCACCATCTCCTAGATCGTCCTCGACACTCAGATTATCATTATTAAGGCCATGATCGCAAACTTCTGCCAAACGTCCACAGTGTGCAATGCAATCGAGCAACCGAAATATTGTATATGTTATATATTGTTTTTCCCATTATCTTAACCACATTGTCCGTTCATTGCATCATCTTAACAAGCCGCAATTATTCACGACATTGCATATAAGCCTTTAGTCGAAACAAACGTCATTCGTGCAATGATTTTGATCAGGTCCACATTGTGAGGCTCGACATGATTTATTATTGTAAAACAATATAAATTCAACAAGAGATAATAACAGATAATTACCCTTTGCAAAGTATCGTTTAACAATAATCTTATGCATTGTTTGCAGAAAATAACAATAAGTCTTATACTAATTAAAGAATGAACTACCCATTTCGTAGGTTTTTAATTCATTCAACGAAAACATAAACGTCATACATACACACAAAGCCCATTACATTAATGAAATGATTAAACGAAAACATTAACCTCATAACACAAACCCTTTACAACAATTGAAATGATCGAAGTTGCAAAATATATGTGCCTCCTCACGGTTGTTAATCCCTAAGAAGAAAATATGTTTTTAACTGATATTGTGAAGTTAATATATATATACTTAAACGTTGTTAATAGATTAAGAAAATACAGGTTAATCAATTTCTTTAATTATAATTGCCAAGGGAAATAGGGAAATATCAGGTTTACTCATTCTTAGTGGTAATGATCGATTTTACTCTTTTGAAAATCGTTCAGCATACTGTAACTCGTCCAAAGCTTAAGACAGTTATGATTTGAGTCATTTAGTAGGTTGAATATTAACCTAACAAAGAACGACAATAAACGACAATAAACACAAGGATTATTTGTTCTTTAAATTTTCTAAGACATGAATTTCTATGTCAAGGAAACGACAGCTGTAATCAACAGCAGTGATTTCTTTCAGGCTTCACATAGTTTATATTTTCGATAATCAATTGAAAGTAAGATTGTCAACCTGGCCATTTCCTTTTTGAAATTTATATTGATACGTTGTTACCGTGAACAGAGGTATTTTGACTTAGGCACCAACTACAGGAATACCGAGTAATTACATTCATGAATATAAATGCTATTGAATATTCTGTGTTACTCAATACAAGTGGAACTGAAAACATAAACCTTTTGACTAGAACTTGAATCAGGCAAGCATATATAAATATGTACGAATGTGCGTATTTGTCTACTAAAAGGGATTCTAAGTTCCATTTCTAGAAATTCTTTCAAAAAAGAAACACATGTGATGCATTAAGGGAAACGTAACAAATGTAGTTTTATTTTTATAAGTATTTTCATAGACATTTCCGATTTTTTGAATGAACAAGGTGGCTTGCTTGACTTTGACTTTGTGTCTAATTTATATAAAGAGTTTAATTTATGTACATACAAACTAATTTAAGCGATATTATACGATTCTACTTATTTCTTGATAGGCTATTATTATAAATATATATAAATATTATATTTAGAAGTTTTTCCTTACTATTGGCTAAAAACGAATTCTAAGTCATCTGCTGCTCCCTGTCTCATTCTGTAGTGTAAATGATCTGGGGACTGTTACACATGGAAATATTTTGGTTTTATTTCTGTATTTCACACTAGGCTTTGATAAAATGAAATCAACGATTTCACCAAAGTTGTGAGTTTGATTGTGTACCCGTATTTTATTGTCCACTGTGTAGTGTACAAGAATGCTATCTAGAGGTTATTATGACATAAGATTAACCGTCAACATGTTCATGGCTTGTGGGAATTTTATGATAAATAAGGCTGATATGTATTCTATTTTGATGGCTGAAGTAAATGTTTATGCTGTTATTATTATGTGCCATAAAGACCTATAACAGGCCTTAAACATTTATTTATAGCATATTATATGGTTTAATTTATCGTTGCAACACGAATATGTTCGAGTTATGACATTTACGTACATGACGGGGGTTTTCTCTGTTCTGCATTGCAGTGAGTATTAATCAATGCCTTGTTATATATTTGCAAAGGGTGAAACGCATATTACATAATTTATGAGTTCACAAAATATTTTTTGCGCATCTTTTATTTTACACGTTGGATCATAGTCAATTTAACAGTTTATTCTGAGTAACTGAAACTAAGATATAACACATAATATTAACTTTGTTTTTCTCCTATCATGATTTTGCTCAGAACCAACTTGCTGATCATGCTATATATAGTCATTGCCTTGGTTCAAATACCTTAATGAAATCTGCCAAAATAACGATTCTTATAAATATGTCTTATATCATGAAACAAAGGAAACTTTATTTTATAAAATAAAAACAGCAATATAGCATGCTTGACCGATTACATTTGCATAAAAAAGAAAATATTCTATTCTTCAAGAAACACTCTTGCAATTAATATATTTTGTGATTAAAGTCGCTGCTTATACTATTTTCAAAAAGGTTCAAACAAAGTATTATTGCTATCATCAATGCGCCAACAGCGGTTTCGCAATTAAACGAAGTTGGATCTGAAATACATATATTCACATATGATTAAACTTTGAATTTAAGCAAAGTAATTTTTAAGTTTTTTTTTAATTTCGTACAACATTCCAAAAAAAATATTTCAATATATAAATGTATTGCTATAACGTAAATGTCTGCTATTCTGACTAGTTGTATTTGGTAAAAATGTTTTTAATCTAAATATATTTATCTCATCTCATATGTATCCAATTAGTATAATTTGATAATTCACAATCATTTGAAAATTAGAAAAAAATTTAGTAAGTCATGTTTTATCCACATAACAACTTTAATCTTTAGAGGTGACCCTCCTTTTTAATGCACTAAATTATAACATACTTGTTGTCACATGTAACTCAAATTATGCACCATCTGGCTCTTCTCCGTCGGGCCCATCAGGGTTTTCACATGGTACATACGCTGATTGACACACCCCATGGCAAAGCACCTCCCCAGCACCGCATGTAGGTCCTAGAATTGTATATTGGAGTTGTTAAGTATTCGATCAATTTAGAGGTTGGTTGAATAATTCGAAATGGTAGACAGCTCCACGTGACGTAAATGTAAAAGGGTTTAATTATGACAGTTAACCTTGTTCTTTATCCGAGTGAGAATACAGCTCATTTTGAAAAATGGATCATGACAAAGGAACCGTAGCCTCAGTATGCTTTCTGTATCAAATAATAATATTTAGACCTTCTTTAAGTAGTACCCCAAGTATTCTCCACATTTAACAATAAAAACGGGTTATGTTAAATGTAAAAGCTGTACTTAAACATTTAAAACCATCTGTTTATTTTGTTATGCGTTGAGAAAATTACAATGCAATATCGTTTACTGAGTAGATATATTGATATTTGATGACTCATATGCAGTTTCAAGTACCGTTCTATTTAAGATATCTACATTGTTTTCTTGTACTTACCACAGTTTTGTTCATCCTCTCCATTTGAACAGTTATCGGCTCCATTACATTCAAGGTTTTCGTCAATGCACTCAAAAGGCGAACATTTAAACTGACCAGGTCCACATCCTGGACTACCTTGGCCCTGACCTGTAAAACCATTAAAAATGATGTGATCAACATGTGACTAGTATAAGATGGTATTTGCGTCAATATATGCCATATGATCTAATCATCCTGGCGGCTACTCCAATCAGACGATGATTTTAAATTGAATGATATTAAGCATAGTGACATATAATATGATTAATTTTGCCATTTGTACACATCTAAAATAAACAAACCGATACTGTAAGAAGATTATTAAACATTATGATTAAATAAAGCGGTTTTATGTAAATGTATTTAATTTATTTTGGTTTTAATGGTATATTGAATGTGCACAATGTTACAGATATGCTGGACAATCATGTTTTTTGATAATACACAATGATCAAGCTAATTACAATCTATTTCGTCCTCTCCGCCAGGACATTCAGAAACGCCATTGCATTCTTGGCTTGCGTCAATACAATCTCCATTCAGACATTGATATTGGCCGTCTCCACATTCTGATAGTTGAGTATTACCTTTTTATCAAACGACATGTAATCAAAATGCTGATATTATATGGAGATAGTCACTTTTAATGCATAACATTATGCTATAGCATTCATCATTATGTGTACAATTTAATCTCTAATTTAATTTAAGTGATACAAATTCATTTAATTCAGAACTTAATATATTAAATCAGTAATCAATATTTCTTAAGTGTTTTTGTAGAATGATGAAAACAAAGTAATATACATACACAGGCCTATAGCAATTGAAATGATCGAAATCGCTATGAATATATGCCTCCTCATTGTTTTTATACCACCTACAGGAAAAAAAGAGTTTAACTGATAGTCTGCCAGGCATTAACTGTGATAAAGTAGATAAGAAGATTACAATAATCAATTATTAACCTGCATCAATTTGAAAACATGCTTATGTATTAACTTGCATTATGCATTATGAGAAATTAATTTAAAAAAAAAACGTTTATAAATAAATTAAATTTCAGATTTACTACTTACTCGTGTTACTCTGCCGCTAACTACTTCAGTGAAGATGGATTAGAGAAGCGGCATGTGAACATTATTATAACATAAACTCGATATAATATCTTTCTGAATAACCATATGTTATATTCAAACATACGTCACATCCTTCCTTTTATTCTACGATTGATATTTCTAAGCCATGAAAATGAACATCAACAGCTGGGATTTTCGCTTTTCACATTTCATTCATAAGTAACAGACATTGAAACAGAATAACAAAATGTATGATAGTGAATCCAAGCAATTTCCTAATATTTGTCTGCGCCATTTAACGGGACAACGAAACACTGTTACATCCGTATCATCAACACAGCCTTATGAAAGAATACACCACTATGAAACAGATGATATTTCCGAAGGGAATCTTCAACAGAACAGTATACGGATTTAACTCAAATTTCTATTAGATTAAATGAGAATCCATTTATATTACCACCGATATATTCAATAAGTAAATTAACAGAATGTTACAGAGGAAACACCGTTTTACCCAATCTGCATTTTATCTATGTCTATGCAATCGTACTAGGTCAATATTCATATTCAACGAATGGCAAAATATATAAAGAATTATATATACGATATGTTACACATGATATGCCTTAAGATGCCCAAAGCATTCAAAACAACTTTTGAATGTATTTTATCTTACTGTTTTCTCAACGGGGGAACTTGCACAGCATGTTTCAGTTTCTCACAGAATTTTTAGTCTATTTTGTTGTTTATTTATTTTGTCGTTTGAAATTTATTATGTTGGAGCTATGGTTATTTCGAACATATTCACATACAACGTTACACGTGGCAAAGAGATTTATCTTCTATTACAACTTTCGGTGAGGTTTCGCAACAACATATTCCTTGGCATTTCCTGATTGAGAGACCTGGTCTAAAAGAGAATGTTTTTATAAGCCATTGCATTGCCCTCTCGAATACTCCCTAGTGTTTTCGTAATCATTTTACACATACATTATTTTAAATGTTTAATTATGTTTTCCTTATTTTAATTAGGCATATAAAAATGAAAATGATGCCGTACGAATTAAACTTGAAAAAAAATATCAAATGTTAATGGTTTATATATAAACCTATATGAGTATTCTAAAAAATCAGCTGCTCCTACAATTTTTCTGTTATTATTGTACCAAAAACGATAAATTAGTTGAACGATATGTTTAGCACTTGTGTATTAAATGAAATAAGCATTTTAGATAAGGTCTAGTATTCTTAAATAATCATGAGTGTGTAACCATTTTTTTTGAAATTCGTGTTTAAAACAAAAAAAGTAAGTGAAATCAATATTCACATCAAGCATAATCAATTGAACGCATATGTCATGATATTAAGTAGTTTCATTTTCGATATATTACTTGTTTGAAAAAAACGCATGTTCTCAAATCAATCTACAAAACATCGTTCTGAGAAATACTTAATATTGTTGACGATCAATGTTAAAAATGGTTTCCGTAACAAATCTCAACATATTTATCTTTGTGAAAGAGAACATTGCGAGTTGTTTCTTTTCAAAGATCTATAACACCAAATCCAGGCTTATTATCTGTAAGGCTATTGTCAAAAGTTTGTTGACATTCATTCCCAATCAAAATCGTTAACAATGGCATGGATATATCGTATATCAAATAATACTGGGTGGGCTGATATTACTCAAATGTATTTCGAAAATATTGGCGGTATATATTTCATATTACGATGTTTCTACA
>LQRL01169291.1:5020-16123 GCA_001703475.1 Hydroides elegans | reverse complement strand
ACAAAAGAGCCACAATTGATAGCTTTTCAATTTAAGATCATACATAATATAGTTAACTGCGCTTCAAATCTAAAGAAATGGGGAATTCGAGATTCAAATGAATGTTTCTATTGTAAAAAGAGAAATATAGACATTGATGATACTTTGGTACATGCATTAGTAGATTGCCAAACAACACAGGAATGGTACAATCAATAAACATTGAAATCAATAGCCCTACCATACAGAATTTATGTAGAGATGAGTTTTTGTTCGGTGTACACGATCAAGCTGACAATATGTTGTGCATTATAATCAAAAAGCAAATATGCGATATTCGTGGTCAGGAAAAAGACTTTTTTATTGAAACCTTTTTGAAAAAACTGTATTTAAGTATTGTGGCAGAAAAAAACATGTTAAGGGAAAGACAATTTTCCTTGAAATGGTCAAACTATTGTGTACTTGTCAGAAACAGTTGTAATTATTTTATGAATCATCAATAACTAAGGATAAACTTTATATGTTTACATACTTCTTAATTGTATCATTTGTATTTCAATTTTAAAAAATGTTCTTACAGCAATTGTGTTGTCAATGTTTTGTCCTGTATTTGTATGTCTTGTAGTTTCAGTATGGATGATGTGTTACACATGTGTATAATATAATGAAAAATATATATATATAAATGAAATAAAACAAAAAAAATATGTAATTCTATTTCATTTTAGCCCGATGATTGGAGAAACATTAATTTCAAGTCATAACAGCAACCATATTCGTTAAATAGCAAACACTTCTTGAAAGTGTCTAAAAAAGTTTTTTTAAATATTTTTTTCTTTATACAAATGTATAGTTTTCGTTCCAGTTTTATCAAAAGGAACAGCTCAGTGATAGCTAACGGCTTTTGTTTATTAGTGAAATAATCATACAGTTATTTTTGAAAATATGAGATGGCTTTAACCTTAATCATTATTTCAAAATTACCGTTTGGAAGGTAGTATTTCTATGTTAAATAAAGGATTTTTTTGTTGGTCTTGATGACTTATGTGAAATTATGCTTAAAAGGACCATTGGGTGACCTTCGGATCTTTTTTCTGGTATCACAAATTAAGGCGATAAAATTTATACATACGTGCAAAATGAATGCATAAACTGAGTGAAAATAACGAAACTGAATATAATGAAATAAGACGTCCAAAGAAGATGATATTTTAAACAACAAAATATCCATAAATAAAAACTTCATGTTTATGCATTATTTGAAATTTCGTGAACTAGGATTAAGGAAAATTCACCATTATTTTTGGACCGAAGCATTTTTGGTAAGATGAATTGCTTGTTCCATCATAACAAGTCTCACAGTCCCATGTATCTCTTAAACGGAGATTCACATTCTAAATGTTCTAAATACACAATTGTTTCCATATTTTACAACTCATTATTGTCAATTTACTAGTTATGTTATAACAAATAAATCAACAATGAACTGCATCTTGAGTGGTGTATTAAAATTAAGTAAGATTTGTTTCTTTTTCACGTGATTAATTTACTTAAAGGAACCAAACCTTCGTTTTGAAATGGTATTGCTCATAGGCAAGTACAAAAAAAATGGATCTCCATTTTTTTTAAAATACAATATTTTTCTAGAGCTTGCTCAGTTAGTGCTCAAAAGCTACTACACGCAGCCTGTCGTATTTCTATATGACTCACAATAGAGAATTTGATATTTATGAAATATGTAAACTATTTATGAAAAATAATTAGCTGAATATGTCGACGGATGCAGCATATTGTTTGAAGTTGTAAATATTTTACTGTTTGAAATCTGAGGTTTGAGGGATAACAATATAAAAAATCAAATATTCAAACATTATTCTTTTCGTATTTGATAAGAAAACACACAATTTGTTAGTAGAATTTTCTAGGGCAAACCGAATAGTTTAAGATTTTAAAACAATCAAAACATACTATTTCGATATGAATTCCATGCAACAATTAAAAATGAAATATAAGAGGAATATATGGCAATAACAAAATACATGAAATACAAACATAACTACATAAATGGTTTATATTGAAACATTAATGGCTAATTGTAAAGGGGTTTGATAGTACACAAAACAGGCAATATAACATATGATTTAAAACTAAATATACATATTTCTTAACAGTCCGACTGATAACAACGTTACATTTGATGAATTGCCAATATTTGTAAATTTGTTATTTGTACATTTGTTTCATAAAAATTAAGAATAAATGATTTTGCAAAAATAATTTCATGATCGATATAATAAACAATTATTTAAGTCAATTATATTGGAGAAAAGGAATCAGAAACATATTCAAACAAATATATTGTTTATATTGTTTTGTCAAAAGACACAGTATAGTCTTTTAACTGAATATGTCGTGATTAACATGTCAACTTACCATTACAAACAGCTTGAGCAAGTGATACACGTGAAATTAGCTTCTTAACACACAGTAACGGTGTTTTCTGTACTTTGAATGTTTGCAATGGGCTTCAAAGTCTTTTTTCCCATTTGGTCCGAGTTCATCTTTTGCACGTTTTCGAAAATGGTCGTTATGTAGATAAGTGCCTCGAATTAAAATCATGGACGGACATCAATGGTTGTGGCGTGAGATGAGGGTGAATAGTTGTGATTTTCTCTGGGTTGAGTAGTAATTTAAAACATTTTTTTTGTGCGAATGAATTCCGTGCGAAGACAATTTTGAAATCCAGAAAAGTGCTCATTATGTATTCATAGAAAAACACTATCGTAACAAAATATGAAATATACCAACAATTATTTTTAACGATTCCAAGACCATCATTTTTACCTTACAAAAACTGGGAGGGCTTTTAGATTACCTTGCAAAAATGGGAGGGCTTTTAGCCGGGAAGGCTTTTAGTAGGGAGGGCTTTTGAACGTTTACCCATGTCAACATATGCTGCAACTTAATTAGCTGATAACAATGCAGATAAGAGTAAGCGACCACTTAAGTACGTAGCAAAATTCTGTCATAAAACTTTGTTAACGATGCAGTTGTGAAGAAAACTGGCAGAAAGTTGGCTTGTTTCTAATTTTGCTTGTAAGAAATGTTAGAAACGTCCGGATTAGACATAGTCATGATAATGCAATTTGATATTCTATATATAAACGATAATTCAAGAAAGCTCCATATGTGAATGCCTAATGCAAAAGAATATATAATTACAATGAGTAGATATATTATTCGATAAATATGCGAAGTCGGCATCGACGATACAATTTTGCAAACAAATACCGCCTTATTGATATGAAACCTATGGCATAGCGCCCTTTGACATTTAGCATCGAGTCCATTTTCAACTGAACCACTCCTATGGCCGCTAAGGGGCGTATAGGGGCTTCGGCGATCATTGTTTAGCTTGTTCTTAAAACCAAGTTTACCGCTTCCGGTAAGGTTCTGTTATGGTTTGAGGTATCATCCTATACGACTAGAAGCCTTAGGCACGGAGTATCGGCGAAAACCTAACGACACATCTTTACATTGACCCGTATATTTATGACTTTGCTGTTAACTGCAATTTATGCATGGCAAAAGGCTGAGGGAAATAATCTTTAACAGTTCAGAAATCCAAAACCAATGATGACAATCGATATTTTGAAAAAAAAAGAAATCTTTAAAAAGATGATGAAATATTGTGCTCCGTAAATTTCAATATGATCGAATAAATAATAATACTACAATTTTGTGTTTGAAAAAAGATTATACTTTCTTTTGGCGGCTAGTATAATTACAGTCATTGAGCTCACAGCTGATATTTCCCCTCGTCATTATATTCAGTTAGTTATCACTCATGCTTGTATTGGCTAAGCCAACAGAGCGCACAAAACACCCTTTCATGATGATTAAAATCGATAAGATGTCGTATTCAATCGCATAGTATTATTTTCAATTTTCCCTGAAGGGCTGATGTTTGAATCACATCAAAACTATGTATATTATACATATCGTTATAAATATGAATCCATAAGAGCATATGGAAGATGAAGGCTACACATTATAGAAGATCCAATTCCAAATCCGATTTAGGCCGGCTCATATTCATCCAGGTTTGAAGGGTATCCTTTTGGGATTTCAAGAGTGCACCCAATTAACAACACCATAACAATTTACGAACAACAACAAAACTAGAAGGTCAGTGACCTTGGATCCCCCGTCTGGGCTTGGTAAAGAACCAGCGGTGTCTGGGCAGGGGTCAGGGTCGTGTTGAAGTTAAGGACCATTTGCACGATGGTACTGCCAGGTCTGGGCAAATGAAGGATATTATCAATTAAATGTAAGATAAGGCATTGTCCATGTTCAATGTAGAGTTCGAATGGAAACATTGTAAAGGTTAAAGCGTTAAAGTGTTAAAGTGATAAAAGTTGAATTGCAGTTAAGGTGCATCGGAACGATGGTACTACCAGGTCTATTTTGATGTAATTTGTGGGGAAAAATAATATATCGTGACGTATAAGGTTTTAATATTTATTCAAATATTTCATTTTTCATTACTTAATGCCCCCCCCCCTTCTCTTCTCTGTAATAGAATAGGACATGAGTCAATGATCTGTGTATGCATTATTTATTTTTTCTCAGTCTTATGTTTTATTGCAAGGATTGCGTTAGTATCAGCAATTTGATTCGCATCCATTACACTGCATGTATTTGCTTTTCACTTTTTATAGATATTTGGAATGGGGTTCTCCTATATTTTTGAATAAAACTTACAAGAAATCTCCGACGATCGATACACTGTTGATTTGACCAGCTATAGCAGGGTTTGCCAAAAGGAAGTCGTTTATCTGATTAAAAAAACATTCATAAAGTAAGCAGCATGATATATTTTTAATGATTATTGCTATAATTGTCTTTCTTGCAGCTACACATACTTCTTTGCGGAACTTCGCGTCTGCGTCTCCGGAATTTAAATTAGTATAAAATTTAGTAATTCCTGTGGTATTAATTTCACTGGAATCACTATATTTTATACCAAATTCAATTCCGCAGATGCAAAGAGCCGCTGGCCGCACCATTACGCCATCGAAAATAAAATATTTTTCCATTGTTATTTATATAAACAAAGCATCGAACATAAGGCGGTTGCCGTCGAGGCCTGTAAATGGTTAACCTTAGATAAGTATGTTTGAATGATGTTGTAATATCTTATTTTTGTTGCTCTGTCACATAATAATTAAAAACGAGCTCCCATATTCTCTTATGAGGTGTATCATAATTGTGATATCTAAACTCATTCATGAAATCATGCATGCTGGACCCTTATTCTCTGCTTCAGTTAAGCTTAACCTCACCCTTAAAACCAATGTAAAAGGATGGAAAAACTATAAGTTTAAGGTTAGGGTTATAGCGGAGTATCTCACCGTCAATTGCATAGCGTTGACGAAAGCCTGCGTGGCCGGGTCGCTGTCATCGTTGAGATTGACGTCAACAGGAAGGTCGAAGGCAACCTGTACCACTTGCTGGGCCACTTCAATAAAAGAGTGAGGGATGAAAGAAATTAGTTTCAATATTATTAGAATCTACACATAAGATGGGTTACAATAAATTGTGGTTTCAGACGATGACGAGAAAATGTTTACTATCGGTATCAGACCAGCTCACCCACAAACCAACTCATTCTAAAATATTGTTCAACTCATCCAATGGCTTGGACAACTCACCAAAGATTTTGAGCTACTCATCCAATGGTTTTTGACATTGTTTTTGGTTAACTCATCCAATTTTCTTTCGCATGATATGACATGATACACATTGCGTACAATAAACCATTTACGGTTTAAAGAGATGTGTACTTTATGCCTCCCCTCCCAGAAAAACTCTTCTTTTTAATAAGCTATTGAAACTACTCACGAATGCATTGGTTGGTGAGTCGCAACCGGATGAGACCCGCCTGACAGGTGCACGCAAAACCTCCCGGAGTGTTGATGCAAATCCCGAAATCCGGATCACAGCTGTTGCGACCCAAGGCACATTCGTCGACGTCCTGGTTTCGGAAAAAAGAAGAAGCTTTAAGGTGCGTTCACCCGAAACAGCCCAAAAAAGCTCGAAAGCGTGTTCGTTATGTTTTTATACCAATTTCACCTAAAAAAATACGCATAATTTGTTTGTTTTAATTATGCGCTTTTTTCTGCATGTGAAATCAATATAAAAACATAACAAATGCGCTTTCGAGCTTGTTTGGGCTTGTTTCGTGTGAACATGCCTTTAATTGCAAACAAAACTGGGGTTCATAAAGAAAATGATTTGATAAAAAGGTTTTGAAAAGTTTCAAGTTAGGTGACAGCTCCTTTGCATTTATGATTAAATCATATAAGGAATGTACTCGAAAGCTTAAAAACTCAATGCCAAGTGTGTGTAAAACATAGCATTTATATTTTCTGTTCATGATATAAAGTGCGGACAAATTAAATTGACCTATTATGGAAATTTACTTAAGTTTGAGCGTTGGGTTCCCTTTTTAAAATTGAATATACTTGGTACCTGAAAAAATACTTGAACTCTTCCGAACTCCAAAACAAACAGAATAATCATACCTTTTAGACTTATCAGTCGTCGATCTCATCATCGGACTGTAAATTGATGAGCACTCGAGAGATGGGGGTTAAACCGTCAGATGCCCATTATTTCTGTTCTTCAACGTTAATTGCGTGACGAACCAGGGTTTTGACAAGGTCACGACGTTTAAAATTACCTCACGGTTTCTACCGCGTTTCTTATATTTAAATCCTAGCTTATTAATAATTTTTAATAGAGTTCCCTTTGAAATTACAATATCATGTTTTTCTGCTAGTAATATTCATAATCGTTTCGATGCCACAGTCTCATTTCGTTCAAAGAATCCATAAAGAGCCCTCATTATAACGTCTTTTTGAAACGCATCACACTTTTCTTTACGGGTTTGTTTTTTTCTTCGAGGATCTTGCCATCTTTGCCCTTTCTTGTTATTAGTTCTTATATGCTTGTTGATATTCTAAAGATATCTTTCACCCTTTTTATACATTTATAAACGGGAATTTTTGTATGTCCCAGCTTCTTTTCCTTTTAAAAATATTTATAAACTCTATAAATAACTTTTTATTCATGTTAAATATTAGATTATACTTCAAAACAGCTAAACGCAAGTCTACACAGATTCTACAATGAATGGCTTATATGCGAGAGCTAGATTGAATATGAACATGCACAAATAGCACACACATACGCACACACACACATCACGTGAATGGCTGATTTCACTGGAAGTCTATTACATTATAACCGTATAGAATTCCGAATACTTGTTAAGCAACATGGGCTTTGGCAGCGTGTCAGTATATGATTACCGTGACACCAAATGATCTTTTCATGAAATGTCATTTTTTTTAAATAAAAGATTCATTCAACGATTTCTCCTTTATTTGACCTTCAACTTACATGATAAATATATCAGAACATAGCACATTTTTTAATTTAAATAATGTACTAAAATTACACTTCTGTGACTGATAGGAGATATCGGGAAAAAACCAAAAACGTCAAATTAATTTGTCCACACTTTAAATGCAGCTTTATTTATATGTTTATGGATGTTTGTTTCGTGAACGCGGCCTTATCGCTTGAAGCTACGATGTATTAGTTTTATTCATACCTTGCAGATTCACGGATCATTCGTTTGTTCATAGCCATCGAGGCAAAAACACATGAAGCTGCCTTCTGTGTTGACGCAGAGGTTCGAGCAAGCCCCGTTACCGCCCTCGCTACATTCATCTAAATCTGCAAGCCGCAAATGATACGATTGGTTCCATACTTTTCTTCTGAAAGTCGTCTTAAGGAGCGTTCTCCGGGATCAGGCTGAAAAAAGCTCGAAAGCCTGTTTGTTATGTTTTATGCCGATTTAACTCCAAGAAAAAAGCGCATAATCCAAACACACCAATTATGCGCTTTTTCTTGGAGTGAAATTGGTATTAAAACATAAACAGGCTTTCGAAGCTTTTTTCGGCTTGTTCCCGGTGAACGCACCCAAAACACTTATGGCCGAGTGCAATCATAGTACTCGAGTGTTGTTTGACACTTTCTCAAGCTTGTTTTAGCCAAGTCATTTCTTGGAGTGCACGATAGTTCTTAAGGGGTTATTACATTGATAAGCTTTATTTCAGATACCGAATTGGCTTCGGAGTGCAACTTACATTTTTGAGTCGTAATTCTCCAAGCACAACTCAAGCTTGATTCAACATTTTTTTGGTTCTGAGTCAAGGCAAATGAATGCAACCAATGTCATTATGAACGGATACTTCGTTTGCATGAAATCCTATTATGAAACCTTATTTATTTGATAGGGGGTTTCATATAATTTGAACATCTCATATACTTTTTGATCATTCTAAAACAGTATTTAATAAAATGTGAAGTGTATAAATAGATGATCATTGTTGATAAACGATCTCATTGACTATGAACCTACTTGATAGCAAAGGTCACGTCTAAAGATAATAGCTCCGTATACCAATCTCGAAAAGAAGTTGTGTTTTCCTTAGTTGATGAAAGGATTAACATCATTGAAAATAAACAAAATTGTTGAACAAATATCGAGCAGAAAAATTAATGCTGGCTCGAAATAGAGTCAGAATTTAACAGTATTATCAAAGCATGGGGACGAAAATAAATGCAATGTTATCAATAATTGTAACATTGGTGGTAAAAAAATAAACGATCAAATCCTTCTCGGTAATGCATACATTGTAAATGTCATAATTTCTCCCAGTATAAGCAATACGGCATCCTTTGGTAGACAAAACCGATTTAACAACGTTGCATCGTTAAACTCCTCGAAGGGATTCGATCTATCTCGAATAACAGGATCAATAGGCTGATTTTCACTCACATCAACATCATCTAAATTATCCATATTTTTAGCCATTTTTGCATTGATATTAATTGATGAACCATGTAAAAATGTAACCATTCAGATGAAAGATTTTTGCAAAGTGGATAAATTATAACGTGTATACTTATTTATACGCATTCATATATTCTCACAAAATGACAAATATGGTGTACGATTCGGAGAAATCATTGCCTTCAATTACATAAAACTTATGCGCATCAAATACATATGACAGTATTTGACATTTAAATATCAATAATGAAGGCTTGAGTAATGCTCAAACAATTTAACCCAAGTATGACACTTGCACTCCAAATCCTTACTCAAGCAACGCTCAAGTCTTACTTGGGACAATCAACGGTAGTTGCACTTGGGCATTACACATCAGTTTGTTTAGGGAATGGAGTAGTCAAGGTTTACAGAGAAACTCGGCTTCGCTGCTCGAAGCACCAAGATCTTTATTGACCGCAATGGATTACATAGTATATGAACTTATTATTTTGTAACTTTGTTTCCACATACCAGGACACTTTCTTTTAATTAGTTTAAAAGCAATTTCGTTACATGCTTTGAATGTTGTAAAATCCATTAGAAAGATTTTGAAACAACTGAAGTGGTAGATAAACACGATAGGTAACCTATTGTGCTTGAACGTATAAACAATATTTAAATGAAAAAGAAATATATCATATACAAAAAAGCGATTAGAATTTTTAACATATGTTGTTGCAGTTATGCATTTAAACATTACTTGAAAAAATGATGGCAAAATAGTAGTATATCAACAATTGATTTGATACCTCTACAAGTGCGCAGAGAGGGATCCATTTCAACGTATACAAATCCGCGTTCACAGACACACTCAAATCCGTTAAACTAAAATAATAACAATATTCAGCTTTATTTGTGTTCTGTCTTTGTAAAATGCAAGGGAAAAAACAACCTTAATCTTGCACTTTTCTTATGAAGATTTATTTTTATAAAAGTTTTATTCAACTCTTTTTGTTCGAACAAAAAGAGTTGAATAAGATATCTGTCTTTGTCAAATACAAGAGGGAAAATCAGACTTAATCTTTCAATATATTTTTATATCTACATAGTTGTTTATAAAAATTAAGATTTGAATTTTCTAAAGACTTTTTTCAACTATCCAAAGGAAAATCGCACATTTAGTTAAAAAGTAATTCATACCGTAATTCATATCATACCGAGGTTCACTTTCATGTTTTAATAAGTATGCACGCCGTTTTAAAAATGTAACAAATTCAAAATTTTTTCAACAACCTAGTCTCTTACAGTAAATATAACACTAAGTGCACAATTGTAAATACACAACGAACAATTTTGGATCATATATAATAAATGAAGCAGTCAAAAAAGGATATTTGAAAAAGACTTTAGAACGAAAACTATCATAGAAAGTGTATATATTTTAGTGAATGTGTACTAATTGGCCTGACCTTAAGTAGCACCACTAGGCCTAGACACCAACGCACATACACGGTCAAGGGCTGTGCATGCAGCGTATATCGCCTTGTTGTACCCGATACTGAAGTATTCAATACATAAACAGTCTTGATTCCAGTGAACGGACTCTGTATGCGCTATTCATATAGGCATAATTTAAGACAAAGTGCTAACTTAATTTAAATAAGGCCAAGAAAAACTAATTATTTGTGTTATAAGTATATAGAGAAAAGTGATTTAATATGATTCATTAACCATTATTACGCACTTTGCAAGCCCATCTGAAACAATGAGCTCCCAGTCTACGCTAGATGTATGGACTTCATCAACCCCGATTACAAAGGCAAAATCCAGAAAAAAGAAGAAAACAAAGGATGAAACAACCCCAGAGCCTACACAAATATCAAAGTCGACCAAGCGCAATCATTCCGAATTGTCCACCTCCGCAAGTGACAATTTAACCCTAGAGCCCGGTATTATATCATCCCCTATCTTAGACCTTTCATCTGAGAGTACCGTGTCGGACAAGCTTGATCGAATACTAAATAAACTAACCAAGCATGATAAAGCTTTACAAAAGCTTAACAAACTAGACACTATTGAAGTCAAACTCAACCAAATGTCCATTAAAATAACCGAAATAGAGGCAAAGACTGTTAGTAATGAAGCAGATATATCCGAAATCAAAACAAGCTTTGATTTCGCCTACGCCGATATCGATGAAATTAAGAAAGAAAACC
>LQRL01169290.1:0-19916 GCA_001703475.1 Hydroides elegans | reverse complement strand
GAAATACAATATTTCATCTATTCTGTTCTGTGAAAATGCCAGCAAGATACATATATGAAAAGAATAGATATTTCACAGAATAAATCGCTGGGTACTCCTGAAATATTCAAAATGTCAAATGGAGCCTGTGATCCGTGTTTTGAAGCTAAGTTTGAAGATTAGTATATTTAAATGACCACACCTTAAATGAGCGTTAAATCAGAAATGTTTACCATGCCAATATACCATCCTATATTTAGTGCAATAACCCGTGAGAAAAATCAATCAGATGTTCACACGACTGCAAACAAGGAATAATCGCTTATGTAAAGTGTAATTATGATCGAACCGATTTTTCTGGCAGTGAAGGGATTTTTGCAAGAACGCGTTTAGACAGCACACTTGTTGACGCTGGTCAAATTATTCATATGAGATATGTCACATTAAGCACTTATAGAGGGGCACTTCACGATTTATTGTACAAAATGATCTCAACCTATCTTTTCTTTAGTAAAAGATGATCAGATATCTTTGAATTAAGCTTAATACGCTTATTTGCATCTAAATGTTTATTCTGAAGTTGCAAGCAAGAAACCCTGAAAAGCTACTGCAAGCAAATTTACAATCTCCTACCAGAATAAAGATGTTAAAAAAATCAAATGTGTATTAGGTTATTATAGCACAGAATCGTTTTCAGAGACTAGATTAACGAGGGCACTCAACGATTTATTCGGGTAAATGTTTATTCTTGCAGCAGCTCTTCCTTGCTTGCAGCTTTTTCAGAACAGAACAAAGTTTTTTTTCGAAACCATTATTTTACTCTAGGATTATGTCTGTAAATGTATCAACCACTGTAGAGTTGTCTTTAATAAGTCTCTCTAAGCGAAACTGTGAGAGAATAACCTTAAAACATTTGATTTTGATTTTTTTTAATCTTTATTCTGGTAGGAGATTGTATATTTGCTTGCAATAGCTTTTCTGTGTTACTTGCTTGCAACTTCCGAATAAACATTTTGATGCAAATCAAAATAATAAATCGTTGAGTGCCCCTCGATTAAGATTTATCTGCATTGGTTTATATATTTACAAACATAATCCTAGAGTAAAATGGTCGTTTTGAAAAAAAAATCTTTGTTCTGTTCGGAAAAAAATGCAAGCAAGGAAGAGCTGCTGCAAGAATAAACATTTACCCGAATAAACCGTTGAGTACCCTCGCTTATATCGCCGTATATGGTTTTGAAAACACTCTGTGCCGGTGTACGATGATACTATTGCCCCCCTAAATTCTTGCCCCCGGCAATAGTATCATAGTGATACTATTGCCTCCCGGCAATAGTGTCATAGATCGGAGGTCATGAGATTGTTGCCCCCTCCGTGAGATTCTTGCACCCTATGAAAGGAGTGTTAAATATATTATTTAATTATTTTTCTCTCGATCATTATGTACGAAACAATAATGTAAACCATATTTGTCAATATAGCTTTATTTCATTGTGTAATAAATTTATAAACTTGGTGATAAATATATCTAAAGCATATTCCTGTTAGAAGGTGATTGAACAAATCCGCATCATTTCTTTCCATTTAATACACAGAGTTGAGAGAAGAGGTACATATAAGTCATTTAAAATCTTTTTGAATTAATAATATCTATTTCAAATGACAAATGCCATCGTCATGACATGAGTAATGTGACTTAATTGCAATTCAGTGCCCCTAGAGTACCAAGTATATGTGTCTTTTACTAATCCTAATCCCTAATGCCTGCAGGTTAGTCACTTTTACTTATGTTCCAGACATTTAGTATAGTCATGAGACTTTACATAACAATATTTTAATGCATCTAAAATAATTGAAAATAATTATTATAAGTTCGCAATGTATGACCCAAAATTTAGTCTTGAAAAGCTATATAGATATTCCTCTTAGTTAATTTAAAAAAAAAAAAACATTTTTACAATTTATTTATCACACAAATATATGTTATATCATATCAGTTGAAACCTTTGATATTACATACCAAAATTAATTGATATGTTAATTTGACACAGGGGGCAATAATCTCATGGAGGGGGCAAGAATATCACGGCAAGAAATCCATGATACTATTGCCCCCCGGCAATAGTATCATGGGGGCAATAATATCACGCTACACCGGGTAACATTCATGGTAATAGTAACCATTCTTTAATCTCGATTATTGTAACCTTACTTGTGTCCAATTACAGAAAAACATGCAGAGATACTGTCATGAAAATCCTCAGATTGGGAATAAGTCACATATGATTCAGGATATTTTGATCACATTAGGGCCTGGACACACAAAAAGCCTTTCGAGCTTTATCCCATGTATTCCTTATGGGAAACCTAAAAAGGATTTTAAAAGCAGGCTGCGTTTTTTAAGCGTGACGTGGAATTTCTAAAATGAATACATAGAAACACGCTTAGAGATGGGAAAATATTAGGAAAAAAACCTCCCGTGTAGACAAGTTGTTGTGTACTGATATCCCTTCAATTAATCATATCCCACTCGGCAAACAACTTCCTAAGAACGTCCTGATCACGTAGTTTTACGTCCCGACGTCCGCGACGCAAATAGGACGTCGCTACGATATAAAAAATGAGACGCCTAATCATAAATCTTTAAATGACGGGTTAACGACGTGTTTTTATGACGTGACTAATTAACATGTCCGTATAACGTCGCTTATTAGACGTTGTCGCGATGTGTTATTAAAGTCGTCCTTGTGATGTTGTACACATGACGTGACCTTCACGTCGCAATATGACGTTGTAAGGACATTATATCCTGGTCGTGACGTGATTCGACGTTACAAGGACGCCATTAAAATACCAACTTAAGATTTAAACTTACTATCAAATAGCATTGCGAATACCCCTGGTAAAAATGCAAATTTGGATTTTGAACAATTTTTAGTTTGATTATTGTCGCTTTCGAATAGGAATAATATGGTACAGTTAAATATCTATCATTCTCGCCAAAAAATTATATATATGATATTTATAAGAAATATATTTTAGATTTTTAAATAAAAAAGGGCGGGCAATTTAAATAACGTCCGAAAACATACGTCCTTAAAACATTCATACATGACGAAATGCGGACCACTTTAGGACGTCGCATTTTAGGTCTTAGCGGACGTCTTTCACTGAACGTCCTCTCGGTGTCAGAAATTGACGGCGAAACGACGTCTAGAAAATTACGTCCGGCAAACTTTCACCTGGGCTCAATGTAGGGCCGAGGGGGATATCTCATATCGGAATCTAATTCGATTACCTGTCAAGTGTGAGCTCTTGTAGTTGTCCCAGATCGCACGCAATATATTCGAGTGCAGCATCAGTAATTCGCGGACACCACGACAAATCCAATGTCGTTAACTTCCGTAAATTCTCGGCAACCAGCTCCACCGCGTCATCCGTTACTTTACTACATCCCGATAAACTGAGCACGCTCAGATTAGGCAACGCATGCACTATGTTAACCACGCCGTGATTGGTCACCTCCCAGCAGCTTAATAAACGTAGTGACGTCAGATTCGCCGATTGTTTGGCGCTGAAAAACGAAAGCGAGGCGTCGGTCACGTGATATGCTTGGAGATTGAGCTCGGTGAGATCGGGTAGCAGCTGTGCAATGGCGCCAACGCTGTCATCAGCGATGTTTATGCAGTCGCTTATGCTTAACGAGGTAATGCGCGGGTTAAGGCAAGTCCACAAAGCAGATTCGGTAATCTCGTTGCACCCTGAGAGTTTTAGGCGTGTCACGCCCGACATTTTGTCTGTGAGGTTTTCTAAGCCGGTATCGGTGAGGTTTGAGTGTTCGAGTTGTAGCGAGGATATGTGTTTTCTGCTGTTGGCGAAATTGGTGACGAATTCGGCCACCTCGGAATCGTTAGCACCGTTTAGAATGATTGATTCGAAACCGCGAATTTCGAGGCTTTTATAGAAGAGGTTCCGACCCGTTTCATCTTGGTTCCAAAGGCGACAGTTATATATTGGTGATACACCTATCCAAAATTTGCTATCATATAATATATCCTTCCATTGATGGCATACCTGTACAAGAACACTGCGTTCACATGGTGTAAAATATCCGAAAAACTGCACTAGAAATTCCTCATCTTCCCAAGGGATTTTTGGCTCACGTTTTAACAAGGGATGCTCAACAACCGGAGTTGGGGTGTTGCCATTTTTAGAAGTTTCAAAAGTGGCACTCCGTACTCGGTTCGTCGCCGATTTGAGTATCCGTGTTACGGAATTGGTAAAATCACTAGCCCGCATATTGTTCATAGAGTCTTTACCATTGTTTATAGTGGTAGTGTCTTTAGCTTTATCCGTAACACAGCCACTTCCTTGTAAAGGCGTCGTTTCATTCGTGGATGTATTGCTTGTATTACTGGTTTGGGATTCGTTGTTACTTGACGATGAACGCCCTAAGCGCAATCCCTTGATACTGTTTGACAGCTCGATGCATGCCCTACTCAATGAAGAGGACATACTGAGTCACAAATGGTAGTCGTGCGGGCGCACAACCCCCACTACCACACTACTAATATGGTTGTAACCCCCTATAGAATAGGGCGACGTTATTGACAGCAACAAAAAATGATAATTGTATTACTGTGCATTATCCATAGTGCAATGACACACTGTACTGTACTGTTATTTCTCTTATTCCATATTTCTGTTATTCCACATTCATTCCATGTTAACGCAGCTAATACTCACAGCCCCATACTCCAACTCCATGCAGCAGTCCAAAATCCTGCAGCCCTCTTTTCATTGATCGGCGCTGCAGAGAAAAATGAAAAATGGTGAGTGCGGGGTGGAATATTTTTCCTTATGCCCTTTTTTGTAGCAGCGTTTTGCCTGTGCTAAGTTAGGGGCGCAGCAAGCAAATCCTGATGACTTATGGAGTTCTTCTTGTGTGTGAACTCTAATGTATCATTAGGCATTAGTACGTGTCGTCTTTAGTAGTAACAGATAATGAGCAAGGGGTTTTCATTCAGAAAATATCAGAAGGGGAGCATGAGGTATTCCTTTGCAGAGAGTTGTATCCTCTCTAGATGTCCTCGTGTCTTTCTGGAGCTAATAATGAGGGTGCCTTTTCATTCAGAAATTATCAGAAGGGGAGCATGAGGTATTCCTTTGCAGCGAGTATGTTATATCCTACTCTAGATGTCCTCACTCCTTGGCTTTCTGGTGATAATGACGAGAGCAGCTTTTCATTCAGAAACTATCAGAAAGAGTAGCATGAGTTATCCTATTGCTGGGGATAGTATCCTCCTCTAGATGTCCTCACGTCTTTCTGAGAATAGTAATGAGGATGGCTTTTCATTCAGAAAATATCAGAAGAGCAGTATGATGGGTTTCATTGCACAGTCCTCTTAACGATGGGTTTGTATCCTCTCTCACTGACATGTCATTTCTCAGTAATTAGTGTGGACAAATAAAGAGCACTAATTATTGTAGCTGATAGTAGTAGTGGTAAAGTAGATGAGTCTCTTTACTGTTAAGATCATTAGGTATGCTATTGTTGAGTGTAATGTACCATGTATATCCAGTTATAGAACAGCATATGTTTCTAGAATTAATGTCCATAATATTGTCCATTTACATTATTTTGTAAGCTCTTCTTCAATCAGCATTGATGAATAAGTAACTGTTAATATGAAATGGTAGACACTAAATGGATGATCGCAACAATTCTCTATCATAGGAAAACGATCGAATCTGAGCAAGAATTTTGATGTATTTCAAAATCTTAACATGATGATTATAAAATCTTTGTCCTCTTTATACAATGACTTCTTTTTCCAATTCAACCAATAACTCGCATTTTCTCTGTCTCTTATTTCTCTCTCCCTACACTGTGTCCTGCCCTAAAGACGAGAGCTTATTTCTTGTGCAAGTACGACTAGCTGCAGTTGGCAATGAAAAATTATTGATATCTCACGTGTTCTATATAAAGAGGAAGGGCACCCCATGACCTTTTTATTCATAAGAATACAAATTAGATCAATTAACCGCTAAAAAGATTGAAAACACATAATTTATTTTACTTGTTCCTATCATTTGGAAACACATATATTTCCAAAAGGATATTCCTAATTTTGTAGATAGATGCGGTCAGTACACTCATCGAGCTAGCTGGAATCGTAGGAATAACACATTATATGAACGTCGTAAATGCTTCTATATTCGACCAGTTCTACTTATTTTCAGATTATTTTGCCCGGCTAGAGAACTCTTTATTACATGGTTGAAGCAATACACCGGGCAATATCACTTGGTCTATATCGATTTTGATATCTGGCGGTAACGCTCTTATATGCATCCCGGAGGGTCTATACCAAAAGTGATATTGACCCAAAGGGATGAAATGGTAATGCCCAAGTCCGGAGGGCGAGGGCATTAACGTTTACCTTGCCCGAGGACCATTCGAAAAATTTGAAATTTTGAATTATGTTTTGAAATATAAACGATATTTGATACAAAAGTGTCTGATGAAATTATAGCTATCGGGCAATTTTGAAAGGGATCAGTGTTGAAAATAAACTCATTATTTAAGGAACACCACATCGGGTGCTCTTCTAATGATCACACACTTAACAGTTCCAAATAGCGATGATGTAAGAACTGGGAACAAGATTGGCATCGATTATTCATGCTTTAGTTCGGTTTGTGTGCTCATTTGATTTTGCAGCTGGTATTGGGGAGGAGAAGGGGAGGGGGAGGGGATAGATGAAATTATATGAGGGACAAGTAATAGTGAAATCAAGTGTGATAAGTTGAGGGTGTTGCGTGCAAAACAAGGTTAATTTACTATATCAAAGTGTTTAGAATGATTAGGTATCTATATATTTTGATGTTCCTGATGCCATATGATTAAATGATTCTTAAGTATTGGTTGAATCACAATAATTATTTTGAATTGTATAGAATGCCAGAAATAAATTAAGACAAATAAGTTTTATGGTAATGTTATATTGAGTCTCGCCACATAAAAATATATATTATATATTACTAATTGACCACGATGCCACGGTTTTATATTTGTTATAACATACTTAGTGTAAAAAAAATAATTCAAAAATAAATTAATTAAAAAATATAATAAAAAAAAATATTAGGAGGTGCATGTGAGTTCCGTAGAACGCTGTACGGAACCGGCGCCTCGATTTTCAATCATGGCGGACACTACGCTTACGTTGATTTTACATTTTCATATCAACATTCACTTTCATAAAACGGTAATAGATCATGTGTTATTTGTATATTCCAGGTCATCAACTTTAGTTTTCAAGAAATCGGACTGATAATGCACTAGCTTGTTTTAGTGTCTAGTCCTTGGACGTGCGCCCGCAAATATTGTCCGAACAAAAAAGGTTTGTGTTCTTATTCATAAGTTACTTCTTTATTCATTTTTATTTACCATACTTTTACCAAATTTAGAGGAATAATTCAACTATAGATTTCATTTAATTTTAAGCTATAGTTCTAATGTTAACTACTCAATAATAGAATTCCAAAAGTGGTACTAATAGTTCAGAGCGCTGAACCCTGGTGCAAAAGGATCGCGAATCGAACCCCGGCATTGACTCTTTTTTATCTTATTTTTCTTTCTCCTTTCTTTTTCGTTTTGGAAAGGCCACGTTGTTGCTAATCTATTTTAATGATATTAGTTAGATTTATTTTTGTTTATAAGTTTGCAGGGGTGACAACTTCAATTTTCAAGTTTCTTTTGAAAGAGGGGGGGGTGGATATTTGAAAGGCAGATGACGTGGTTAACACTGTTTTTTTTTTAATATTCAAATATTTAAAAATAAGATAATATAAACACAAACGTTCAAACAATATAAATTATAGTAAAGTAATATAATTATAATAAATTAAAATGATTTTGAAAAATGTGGCTGTGCTGGGGATCGAACCGAAGTCCCCGGCGTTGATTCATTTTTGCGAATAGCTATCGGACTATATCCTTTCAAAAACATATTTTTTTCTCCGTGAATTGTAAGGCGACATTGTGTTTAGTCAACTTAACATGATTCGCAAAAACGTATTGCAAACATCACATCATCATATACTACAACCATGTCATATACTTAAGTTATGCTACAAAATAAATGCGATTATAATAATTTCATACTTTTGTCACTTTCCAATCATTGTATAATCGACCAATTTGAAAACATGCAATGTATTTTTCTAAAAATGACAATTTTAGATGTAACACAATGTTGCACTGGGCTCAATTGTTCGAGTTCAATAATATAGTATTTAATTGCACGATAGCAGCCGAGTTTGAACTCGGCTGCCATCATACAATAACATCCTAGGTAAACAGAACTCTTATGAAGTATTTCCATGATATTCACAATTCTTGTAAAATAACCAAGACATTATTTTGTTGTGTAGTCATGTTTGATTTAAGTTGACTAACGATCAAAATCAACTGCCGATTACAGTTGGTCTAATTACAGGCTTATCAAGAAATCATTCATATATGACGTGATGAGTGCACACCATACAATGCTCTCTTAAAATGTATTCTCATTTTCTGGAACAAAATGAGACATCGTTTTCTTTATATTAGCCATTGCTATGTAAATTTCACATGGTGTTGATTATTTTCACGAAGGGAAAATAGAATAATGTTAATCATATCGGAGGTGTTAAATGGAATTAAATAAATAAGATTTTTTATAGTACTAATTTGAAAAAAAAACCACGAAGCATAATTTAGTATTGTTATAATGTGCATAGGTACCTATTCAATTAAACAATGTCGTTGCATAAAATGTCAAACAAAAAATATAAACATATAAACATTTATATAATAAATATATTAAAAAAACATATTGCACACATCATTTTCCATGCTACATTTGCAGCTTGGTCGATTAAACAATAGCAATAAAACGTGAAATATCATTTACACTGTACATGTAAGTGAATAGCTCTTTAGCACGTACACCTTTCTGGGGAATGTAGAAACGTCCCTCCCCCCCATGAAAATTCGCTTTTAGAGTTTTGATAGGAACACTACATAACCCTCCACCCCCCCCTCGACCATCCCCCTTTACGAATTTGTTCTTTGTTAAACATACTTTCGTTTTTGAAATGCTTCAATTTGATTTATAGATACATGATACAAAGGAAAAGATGAAAAGCATATACATATATTCAAAACTGATTAACACCCAACGAAAAGCGATTTTCGATTGCAATTAGACAATTGAGTGGACATATCACCGATTGTAATTAATCATAACGACATGTCCGTCGATATTTTCACATGAGCAATGAAGTTTTATTACCAATAGTTATCATCGAATCTCTGACTGTACCCAATTCAATAGCACATGCTTTATATTAGCATACCTTGCAAATTATTTATAAAAATAAACTTCCGGGCGTGACTATTTTAGTATTGGAACAACCGAAGGGTTTCTTGCATATTGCTCTATTTCTTATTGATTTCACATATCGATGTGCTTAGGAATAAAGTACGCTTTATTCCATTCCGTATATGCACGTTTCAAAGCACCCCATGAAATACGTGATATACTTAACGAGATTGGCACCCAAAATTAGTATATTATATACCTGGTAGACTATGAAGCAAAAATATAATTAAAACAAAACCTGGTATTCATCAACTTTTGTACACTGGCAACGCAACCAACTTAAATAATATGTGGATTTTTCACATGAATTTCTGCTGTTTAGTTTTTTTTCATTTCAAGTGTAGTATAAAGTTCTATTATAATATATTTTTTTCATTCAACTAAATTTAAGTATAAAACACAATTTATTGATTATAATTGGACCACTTGGTGCAAAAAAATCCGAAATATCTACGAATTATGATATCAATTAGTTTTTTAAACACTCCACTTTGGAAGACATTAGTCCCTCAACTTATCACCCTTTAATTCACTATTACTTTTTCCTCATATACTTTTATCTACCAGCCCTTAACCCCCCTCCACCACCTAAGCTAAAAATGAGCACACAGACCAAACTGAACCATGAATAATCGGTGCCTTGGTCCCAGTTCTTAAATCATAGGTTTTTTGGAACTGTCAAGTGTGTGCTCATTTAAAAAGCATCTGATGAGTTATTCCTCAAAAAGGATGTTCTTTGCACCATCAATATATTCACAAACTTTCAAAACTTTCTCTTTAACTTCAATAGTAAGAAGAAAAAGTTGTTTTTTAAATATTTGTTTATTTTACAAAAGTTTGAAAAGCCATAATAACAAGTGTATTAACGAAAGTTTAACAGCCATAATAACTTGTGTTTTATCTTAAGGTTTGTGTGAAGTTGACAAATTTCTGTCCTATGTTCGTTGAGGTGTTTATCAAGACCCCATCACTTGGTAAAGTGAGGTAGGGTATGTATGACAAAGCAACGGAGGTGAAAGTTACCAAATATCAAACACAGTTTAGCTGACATCTTTAACAAAAACTAATAGATTATTGTTGTTTATACAATGATGATGCTATAACAAATATTTATACTGAGACTATGCTTCAATACAATGTCTAAGTTTATTACATATGAATACCAAAATTTGTGTTTTAACTAGTGAGCTTTTCAAAGTTCATGAGATCATTCATTAAAAATATAATAATATATGAGAAATAAAAACAAAAATGTGATTACACAACCATTTAATGATAAGAGACATTTATAAATTCGAAAAATGATAAATTAATAATGCTTGTCGTTTCACAACAAAAACTTTATAGCGAACATTTTATTTATTTTAGGCATATTTTTGTCTTTAATATTCAACTGTATTTCCACAGGAAAGTGTTCAGCTACCCACTATCATTCTTTTTGACGATGAAGATTTGCATATGGCAATATATCTTTATCATCGTGCAAAACAAAGCATGATATTACACTATAATATCACATAAAAGGCATTACAAAAGCATAGCTTATTCCCATCCAGACAAAACGGCCGTTGTGTAATTTGTAGCATATGAGCCACTTAAATGGTCAATTTTTATCGGGAATAAATAGCCGTATGAAACGTCATACGAGATTATAGGCTCGAGGAGAATATTTGAATTTGATGTTTTCACTTAACTATTTTGTCAACGAAAGAACCAAACAATCGGCCCATATGCATTTTGCAGTATATGCGGGAAATTAACTTCATACTTCCCACTTGGCAAAATTTGTTGTTAAAATATCATTTAGAAATTTATTGACGTTTCCCTAAACAAACCCATTTGTATAACATCAAAGAAATTTAGTTAGATGTGTGATCTACTTTTAAACGATATACACGTTTTGTTTTAAAAGCATATTGCAATAAGGTCTTAGCGGCATCTTGTCCAACTGGATATTGAATGTTTTATCCTCAAATACGGATTTATGTGTAATCATCTAACCCGCACAGTATCTTGACATATACAAATAAAATTGAAACCATCATTTAAGGTGGTTGTGCAAGTGTTTTACAAAACTAGAGAATATATATTTATCATTTAAGATAATTAAAAAGTAAAAGTTATTAGAAATGTTGGAAATAACGTTTGTGATTTTAGTAATGGTTATGTTTTATTTTTATTTTGCAATAGGGACATTAGGTCTTATTGGAAACACGCTTGCATTTCAAGGATTTCGGAAACTGCACACTAAAACAGTAGCAACATTTCTTTTTCAAGCCCTAGCTATTGCGGATAATGTCGTGATATGTGTTCTTGCACTAACTATTATAATGTTCTTAAACAATGACATTGGATATATTCTTATACCTTTTGTTGATGCAGTCATACAGTCATCCATAAACATAACGGTGCTTATGTCACTGACTCGGCTTGTTGCTGTTTGCTTTCCATTTCACGCAAAGCGGATATGTACAATGAAGCATACACAAATTGGATTAGCTATTTCTATAATTATTGCAATAATCAACAACTCGCTTCACTTTGTCTTTTGTGAATGGAAAAGTGATTATATGTACATTAACATTAAGCATAGATTTGACATGTGCAGTCTTGGATATGTGATTATATTTCGATTATTGATCTTCTATGTATTACCGTTTATACTTATTTTACTCACAACAGTAGCGCTTATATTTAAGCTTAAACAACAACAAAACAGAATGAATCAATCAAATCAACAGAACATAACTGTTTCCAAGATTTTGATAGCAATTTTGCTGGTTTTCATTATTTGCTCTCTGCCTTTTCCTGGATCATTGATAGCTTATTATGTGTATGGTGACCACATTGGGAATTTTGGCTTCTTTATGTTTTCAATGATCATCTATTTATCCCATGTAACTAACTCTAGTGTTAATTTTGTGATTTATACATGTTTTAGTACACAATATAGAGAGGTAATGAAAATTAGGAAATGCTCGTGTAGATGGCAACAAACAAATGATATCGAACTTGAGTAACGATCTTGGTTAATTGCGGGATATTATAAAATCATAGCACTACAGATTGCTTTTAATTGTGATATCAATGCAATGCCAGCCAGATATGAAACAGCAATTATTAACCATTAATAACGCATGCTAACAAAATGAAAAATAATTACTTCTATGAAAGTGCCAATAAGATATCAAAATGTTATTGTTTGCTACTTTTTATGTATTAGTTCATAAAATAAATACCTGATATTTCGTCATAAATTGCAGGGAAAACAATAAGAAAAACATATAGGCATTTTTACAAATATTACAAAACAATAAACAAAATGATTGCTTTCTCCTTGTTACACTTGCAAGGATGATCAATGGAACAATAACAATAAATCATATTTTTATGGCATTAGATTGGTAAACCCTTTAGCAACACTCTGCTATTCGTCGAGGGATTAGGGAGAAAATATTACAATGATATTATAATGACATATGAACTATTACAAATAATTATCATTAAATCCCTAATAACAGCGAATCGGAACGTACACACTACAAATAAGCAACACAATCATGTTTTGAAAAAAAAACGAGATATTACTATAGTGAGTATGATGAACGAAACGTTTCATGCATATTCTGTCCATTCCTTGACATATGATTTGATATTGAGTATACAATATTGATGATAATATAAACTGGTAAAAAAATCATCTATAATTAATGACCAAATATTTGATAATTTCAAGCGATTGTAATCGATTTTTCAATTATATAATTATTCTCCTTAACCAGTCAGAAAATAAATATATGAACAAAAATGTTGTAGCTAAAACCTCGAATTTCCTTTTCATTTGTTTTTATTCCAATTATTTTCCCGACTCATTTTTAATCGACCCGCTTAATGTTCCAGGTTTGCAGTAATTATCCATTTTAGTAAGTATTATAGCTACAATTGTATGAGGGCAATTAGGATTCCATTGAAAGTGGAATAGGCCGATTTTTTTTAAAAGGTTTGGTTGGAAAATGATCTTTAAACGGGCTGGGGTAGGGTCTTATCCTATTATAGTTTTCTTTCTGATGATAGATCAAGTGGTTAACTTGTTATCATTATTAAACTAATAATTAGTTTTACTTGTTGAATGTTCAAGGCACATACGTAACATATCATGCCAATTATTACTTTTAGATAAAAAAAATAGAACAGATATTTCCACAAAACTTTTGCCAACAATTGCTATAAAGAGTCAGCCTGCATGCGTTACACAGTTTATGCGGGAAATTAGATTGTTACTTCCCACAAAGCGAATTAAACTGTTAAATCGTCAAAATCATTTTTCTTTATATATGCATATTAATCGTCTTTTCAAACGCTAATCCGTCGTTAATACAATCGAAACATATCGTTGTTTGTTAGATTTATTTCGAAAAGAATATTCCGATTATTTCTAAAATGCATGTTGAAGTAATGTCTTTGCGGTGTCTTGTCGGAAAAGTTATCAAATTGTTGTATCGTGAAATACGAATTGATGTGTAATTATCTAGCCCGTACTGTGCATTGATATTGTCATGTTGAATTGAAACACAAGAATCAGAAGTCTTTGAATTGCTTTACAGAACAATATACTATATCTCATTTTTGAATTATTAATAAATTGAAACAAGAAATGTCGGGCGAAAACTTTGAAACTGTAGCACTTAAAATGTGTTATTATAGTTGTCCACTAGGGACATTTGGTCTTATTGGAAATATGCTTGCATACCAAGGATTTCAAAAACTGCAAAATAAAACTGTAGCAACATTTCTTTTCCAAGCTCTAGCTATTGCAGATAATGCTGCAATATGTGTACAAACTCTCTCGATAGCTATTTTACTCAACGAAGACATTGGATATATTCTTATACCTTTTGTTGACACTGTCATACAGTTATCAATTAATATAACGGTATTGATGTCAATAACTCGTCTGGTGGCTGTTTGTTTTCCACTTCATGCAAAACGTTTATGTTCAATGAAACGTGCACAAATTGGATTAGCAATTTCTGTAATTACTGCAATAATATGCAACTCACTTCATTTTGTCTTTTGTGAATGGAAAAGTGATCATAAATACATTAACATTAAGTATAGATTTGACATGTGCAGTTTTGGATATATGATTATATTTCGATTGTTGATCTTCTATGCAGTACCGTTTGTAGTTATCTTAGTTACAACGGTAGCACTTATAGTAAAGCTAAAACAACAAACAAACCGATTGAATCAATCAAATCAAAAGAACAAGACGGTTTCCAAGATTTTGATTGCGATTTTGCTCGTTTTCCTAATTTGCTCTCTGCCTTTCCCTGTTTCAGTGATATCTTATTATGTATACGATGACCATATTGGCGATTCAGGTTACTTTGTGTTGTCAGCAATTATCTATATATGTCATTTAACTAACTCTAGTGTTAACTTTGTGATTTATACATGTTTCAGTACGCAATATAGAGAGGTTATGAAGATAAAGGAGTGTTTCAAATGTTCATGTAGACGGCAACAAACAAATGAGATTGAACTCAACTGACGATTGTGTTGAATGGTTTTATATAAGATACATATATATTATAACGCAGATGGCTTCTAATCTTTCATTTGATATTTTATTACATTGATGTCGCTATACCTACCATCAATACACACCCGCAGTTTAACAACACTGATTTATTCGTCAACAACAAATAACGATCATAAATATTGACTAGTATTACTTTATAACTATTTGCGCTTGGTAAGTTGTATGCAGAATTTTAAATTGTTAGCCTTGCCCTTTGTTGTAATATTTATTGTCTATTTCATAACAATTAACATAAATAAATATTATTTTATCATTTGACATAAACAATGAAAACCACATCTTAAAACATTCTTGTTTAAGGGTGCATATGGAAAATAAATGTGCTATTTTGGGCTCAAACTTCAAGTTTGTACCGTCCTGTATAGCCATTTGCTACAAAAACGTAATGCGTAATAAAATAAATATAATATATATAAATTCATCTATGATAAACTTATTATATCCAGAAGTATGACATGCTATTTGTAATGATAACTGAAAAACTATATTGTTAATGGAATATAATATTAGATACCATTTTACCTAGTGTGAAAGGTTAAATCAAAGTTTCAAGACAACTGCAAGCGGATATATGTTCCAATTTAAAATAAAACAAATGCTACATGCTGTTCGACCGTTTGATGGTGAAAATAATCAATTTAAATCAATAACGAAAATACAAGATAAACTTTATTTATTCAAAGACATAAACAAATATATATGTTTTATGATTATCACAACAATATCAGTCATAAAACAACACTGCTGCCATACGATGAATGGCACCCCACGACACATTTTTCAAAAAGTTGTTAAATCACCTTAAAATGACCTTATAAATATGATAGGCTACAAAATAATGGTTTTTGAACATTAATTTTGCAAAAAGGTGTTCATTTTTTCCAAGCCAGCTGGGGCTGTTCTTCCTTTTCAAGCCAGCTTGCAACAGAAAAGTAACACCTTTTGCGAAAAATTGAAATGTTGAATATAACTAAATTACCTATCATATATTGTAAATAAGAGTTTATTATACAATTGCAGGCAGGTTTAATCCATTTTGAAATAATTATTCTCAATATTTATTACAAAAATTAGGAAAGCATAAAAAAAGGTGTTCCTCAATCAGCTAAAATTTCTAAGCTAGAATGAATTTCCTCAAAATTTCCAAGCCAGCTGGAATCTGGTGGGGAACACCTTTTTTGGGGAACAGCTCGTGAGGTACTCTTCATATGATGATCCAATAGATTTTGTATTTACAAAAGCATAAAGTCAATGTCTTCCAGATATAATCTTATTCGAATTGGACAATAGCTGCAAAATTAACGATAATAATAATTAGGTATATATATTTTGTTTCGTATTGACGTATACCATGTATTTTTAATATGTGTCAAAAGTACAAAATGCTACCATACTAACATGTAATATACATATTTTTAAAAACTGTTTTCTGTGTGAATTTCGTACGAAACTCCACTAAGTAGAACATTTTTTATGAACCATATATTCATGTATAATCTTAGAGTTGTATGTCAAATAAATACAAAAAGTAATTAACAAACTAATTAACTACATGAGTGCCCTTTTTTACCCAGTGTGCAGTACAACGTAATTTATTTTGCAAAAAGGCTACCCTTTGACATACGAATTGGCAACGTATGATGTCCACTTAAACTTCTAATCAATAGATTTATAACATAATAATTAGATACCATATTATAACATAATTTATATTGACTAAGGCCGTGATTACATTTGCGTTTTAAACCGGAGCTTTTTCGTGACTGCAAGTGTTTGCCTCATGGAAAAAAGGCAAATGTAACCACGGTCTAAAATGTTATAATAAAACTAACCTTAGGCCATCTATCTACCTGTGGTAACATGACTGAAAATCAAATACATACTTATAATATATATGTAAATGAAATAGTGTATACTGCACAAATACAAAGACTATTTACTTATGTACAGGAACCACAAAATATATGGTTATATGGTCAAACAATTTTAATAAGTTGTCTATTAAAGATAAACAGCCAAATAATTTTCATGCAAAACAACAATTTAAGTTTTTTACCTTTAGATATTGCTCTATATTTTCAATTAAGTGTTTAAATTCAGTATAACGTAAAATTGAATATCTATTATGTTCTCATATATCATACAATATATGTATACGAACGATCGAAATTATTAAATTTATATTTTACATAACAAATGTATTATTAAGAAAATAAATTATGCTGCATAACATAAATAAAATAATGCAAATATTCAATTTGGACGGACTCAAGTGCTATGAAGTTTGATTCAAAGATGATTACTTAAAAGACCATTTAGAATCAAATCTAAAAATATTTAATTGCACAGCAGAAAATATAATTGCACAAAAGCAATAGTGATTTCAGATATTACAATTTATTGCTATGATTTGGCAAGTCAAGGCTTTCAAGTCTAAACACGTTACTGGCCAATGATATGAGAGGTAGTTTCCAACAAAAAATGTAAATTGGTCAATCCTTGTCATAAATATATAGTAAAGTTCTACACTTTACTATCCATAACATTATGATTAAAAACTACTTACGACATCAACGAAAGATAATTTTAAACCACTAACGAAATCAACGGATTGCATCCTGCCCAAATATCCTTTCGCTCGAGTAAACCAATTCATAAGGGGTTCAAATCTATTATAAATGTCTTAATTAAAACATATCCTTTATGTTTTGAACCTGGATCCTATGGGCGTTCGATATACGCGAGACCATTCATAATATGTTTGGAGTTGATTGTCTCAAGAATTCTAATGTCTAATTAGTATTGTTATGCCCGTAACTTTTCCTGTCCTTCTTCACTTCAAAGTTTTGAGTGGAAATCCTCCTTTGATATTGCTCCTGGCGTCATAGAAACCACTTGCGTTGACGCTGTGTTGCTATAGGATTTGCTGGCTTCGTATTTCTTTCGCCTCTTTTTGGCGCTGGAATAAGATATGTGGAAACATTGAATCTGGTTCTATACCTAAAACGATTGCTTGTTATATCTACCAATCAATCATGAGATCAAATAAAGAACAATCACAATTTGATACAAATGTATGTGTTAAACAACTTCACCACGAGTTAGGCAAAGACGCATCTTCATGTAATTGTCTCCGGTTAAAGAATATAAAGACAAACAGAGGAATAAATTGAACGTGATTTTTATATAATTTCTACAGACACCTCCATAAGTGTGGCAATTTTTGTTTGGGGGAGTAATTCAAATATTTTGAGAAATAGTTTTTTTCCTGAAAAGTTACAGGATACTAGACCTGTCTTTTAACAACGAATAACATAAAAAATTGTTCGCGAATATCACATACTTTATTTGTTATGCGACTTTTACCAAGATTGGTGTCATCCCCAAAAATGACAAAAAACCCTATTGCCAAAAAGCCATAATGCACTCTTAGCGTAAGAGCCCATAGTTCTAACACACGCATTAGTACACTCAAAGACTCATGACTAAAGACGTTCAACTGGATTTTTACTTTCTCTATCCCCTTTCAAACATGCTCTCCAGAAAAAGCTCTAATCTTGGCAGAGCTGTGGCTTTTGAAGCAGCGTGTTTATGACATGGTGAATAATTTGTTTATATTTGAGGGTCCCTCGGATCGCGATAGGAATGTGTTAATGTCAAAGTAATGGCTTTTACGATAAGCTCGATGATGTTAAGCTTTCCCTTTATCCCACCTTCTTCTGACAGTTATATTGACACCAGAATCATTCCATTTAAAGTCGAATTTTAGATTCATTTTTTTTCTCATTCAAAAATGAAGTGAATACTTTAATAAATTCTAAGCAAATATAAATTAATAATGGCAGATACACGCTTAAAACTTCGTGAATTCTTGAATAAACGCAATGCAAATAATGAGCAATATCTGGATGAAATAAAATGGTTGGAGTCTATGAATGCATGGATACATTTTCATTGTCCAACCATTCAAACTCACTTAGTAAAGGGGAAAACAATTGCATGGTTACTTATTCAACCAAGTGAACATATTCTAGGTGAAATAAAAACCCAAGATGTTCGAATTGTTATAAACGTAGACAAAAGCTATGACTTTCAAGTGTATAAAGTAACAGTAACAAGCTGTCCAGCAAATACTCTTTCAAATCGTGAACTTATTCTCCCATTGCTTCACAGTTTTGAACCAGGGAGTAAATATACAATATGTAAAGGTATAAGCAAAAATGAGGCCAGTGCATTTAGTGATGACTCAAAATCAGTGCGACGTCATGAGAATATACAAAGGACGGATAGTCATGATTGTGAATTATGGATAAAACGTGAAGCATATTTTTGCATGCACACTAAAACTGAAAATATTGGCCGATGCAAAAGTTGTTCCGTTTTAAGCTATAACGTTTCTAAGAAAATTAAGCATAACGCTTCAATAAAAACACCGGAAAAAAAGAAACGCGTACATCCTAGCTCGAAATGCAACATTCGATTTCTTAGTCCTAAATCGTCCGCAAAACGGTCCTCAAACCGTAGATACGAACATTTCAAGTTAAAAAATATACGTTCACGCATACAAGAGTCAAATATAGAATTAACGGACGACCAAAATGAAGAAATGATAAATGTATGCTCTTCAATTGATAAAAACAATAAAACTCATTTAGAAGAAATAATAAGAGAAGCGAACAATGGAAGTGAAGGAAATGGTGATATAATAAGAGAGATTTGGGAGGTCGATCTTGAAAATCGAAGGGACTTTGTAAATGATCAAATAAAAAATGTATCTGGTTCGCGCGGAAATAAATGGAACAGCATTACATACAGGGTGGCTCTTGCTATTTTTGTTCGCTCACCGTCGGCATATAAAGCATTGAAAGGTTTCAATATCCTACAATTGCCATGTATTTCTA
>LQRL01169280.1:23523-35240 GCA_001703475.1 Hydroides elegans | reverse complement strand
AAAATTTTATAACAAGATTCGCTATCGTGCCTCTTTTCTACAAGTGTGACCAGAACCTTTGCGTTAAACTCACCAAATTAGCTTTGCATCTTATCGTGCAATAATATTTTTACAGGTTTCGTAACCACAATTCTTGTGATCACAATGTTGGGCAAGTTTTGTGTGACGGCTCTTTACAACATGGTCTATTTATACTCATCCGAGCTCTATGCAACAAATGTGAGAGCACAGGGACTTAGCATCGGGTCATTTTCAGCTCGAGTTGGGTCTATGCTGGCACCGTTTGCCGTGGAACTGGTAAGGTTTATTTTTGGAGATATAATAACGTATGTGTGTTGACTAAAGTCTGCTATTTTTTTTCTGGATGAACCAAAGACGCATACTTGCATAAAATAGCCTGCTTTGATATTTAACCTTTTGGATAATGAATAAACATGACATATGACAAGTTGATTTATCAGAACTCAGCTTCATGACTCTCTCCCCACGGCAAGGGTCGTCCATAGTACGTCTTATTCGGACGTGACGTCGAGAGGACGACCTTATTTGGGCCCATATGTAAGTTTTCCGGACGTCCTTTTACGTCCCAGCGTCCTCAGAACGTCATTCGTACGTCCGATTTGGATGCGACGTCGATGCAATGTCTTTTCTACGTCCGCGACGAATAAGGACGTTCGGAAAACTTACGTACGGGCCCAAATTAGGTCGTCCTCTCAACGTCCGTCGACGTCTTGCCGAGTGGGTCTATGGTAAATAAAAAAATGAATAAGTAAATGCTTATGAAATCCAAAGTGACACTTGTTTCTTTTCTGATTTGTTTCCATTTTCGCATTCCATGTTGTAATTCGCATTTTTCAACAAAATAGCATCGGCTTAATCTAACATTGGTATACCACATATCTCTATATGCATGTCTTTATATCAATTTATGTAATTTTTAATAGTAATATATCATAATTTTTTTTCTTAAAGGGCGTCTTTTACCCCGGTCTACCCATGATTCTGCTAGGGATCTTATGTCTTGCAGCAGCAGTGTTTAGTCTTTTTCTCCCGGAAACACGAGGAACTAATTTACCGCAAACCTTTGACGATGTGCGGCGATTACCTAAATCGTTCCTATGCGCCTGTATAAGGTACTATGCTGTACTCTTCTTTGGTCAAGGGCATCCCGTAATAGTTTATAGAACTTTACAGAAAACGTGTTTTGTACGTTTTGCATTAGTTAATATTTGGTAACGGTAACGGTAAAATAAGAGCCTTTTCACGTTTTTTCTCTAGTTATCTTATTGTCGGTTGATGATTGCACTTTGGACAGTTGTTCCATTACGTGTGTATCAAGGTTTTAATGATTTACCATTAATGTTTGACGTTGTACGAAGACGACCAAAACTCGTTTTTATTCGCCTGTAATAGTCATTTTTAACTCGTTTTTATAAGGTATTTTGGAATATTCTTGTGATGACGGGTACCTCATGAGTTCGCGAAGTCAATATTGAGTTTGCGAATCTCAGCTGGTTTGCATATTGTGGACTTTATATTTAAAGCATTTTAGAATTATTGATCATGCCATGCTTTCAAATAATAACTACTCCAGCCAAGCTGTGCGGAAAAAAACTAAACGATTTTTTTTGCTGGTTTGGCAAAGTGGAAAGATAAATTGAAATATTTATAACAATAACTATCAATTTATTATGCGCATGATAAATGAATTATTAGAAATAAAACTATACATCTCACTGATAAATATGGTTGCCTAAACCACAAGGTGAATACATACTAAATCAAGCTCAGATTAAGATCAAGATTGCTGTATTCGTTATTCAAACGAAATATACCAATTCAAAATAAAATTGATAAAAATACAAATTCAAATAAAATTTTATTTTCAGATCCAAGCCCACAGCCGGGGATAGGTGCATATCAGAACAAGAAGAACAATTGCAAAGTTTAAAATCGACAAAAATATGAACTCTTTTAAAAACAAATTATTTGAAAATATTCTAATATATTTGTTTCAAAGTATTAGGAAATATTCAATAAAAAGTGATTCGATAATGAGGAAATATTCCAATTTATATTTGTTTAAATGTCAAGTTTCCAAGTCAAGTACTGTTTTGCACATGTAGAGCTATGTAGTCTATCTGATTTCATACTTTTTGTCTTTGACGGCCAACTATTCGAATAATATATGAAATTGTATAGTAACGATATTATTAGAATTAATAGTCAAATGATGAATACAATAAATGGTTCATGTTTCATACATCATGAATAAATGTTTATAATAATCTTAAAAACATGATAAAAAAAGAATTTATGTCATTTTTTATCAAAGTTTTAATTTAGATTCAAAGGTCTATGGGTGCTTGTTTATTCAATGAATAACATATGAAGTCTCTATATATTAAAGTATTTTTCATATAGAATATTTTTATATGTCACACCAACCTATGTTGACATTTTATATATGAGAACTGTTTTCCTAAAAGGACACAAACCTTGTTTTATGCAAAATTGAAGATGTTCTTTGATTCGAATCAGTATCATGTATTTGTCGATCGAATTTTAAACATCCACATTTTCATTATTTGAACTAGATATCTATATTATTTTTAAAGCATGACCCTCAGATCGAATGTATTTTGTGTTTATGGATTAACATATATTCAAGAATCAAATGGTGTGCATTAAAAATGCGCCCGAATAATGCAAGTAACGATTAAGATTCTAATGAAACAAAGTTAAATAAAATGACCAACGGATAAAGACTTTTACAAGTATTCGGTATGGATATATGAAATAACTTCACACATATATCTAAACTCTCTAAATTATTTAAGTCGCTAGAGATATAACCAAAACAACTGTAAATTTCAAAATGGCACCCAGGGCAAACAGTTTTGATTATGATGGACTCCTTGAGACAATTGGAGAATTTGGCTGGTTTCAAAAAACGACGTTTCTCAAATTGACTCTCATATATGCCGTTGCTGCGTTTAATACAATGGGTTATTTGTTTTGGGCTGCGCGTCCAAACCATTGGTGTGATGTCGAAAAGCCCTTTCACTTGCAAAATCTGACGAATGAGCAATGGAATAAAGCAGTGATTCCGAAAGGTAAGTTCTTAGCGAAACTAGATAATTGAAGGAAAAAATTCTTCAGTGTTTTAGAAAACAAGTACAAAAACTGGTAATTGTATTCAGTAATAAACTACATGTATCTTTAATATATTAAGTAAACAGTCCCTTTGTATTCATGATCCATTACTTTTGATAATGGACAGTAAACTGAGTCGGCTAAAGTACTCCGGCATGTGCATTAATAACAACATTATACAGATGCTTCGGCTGCGCCTAGGTACTGTACCATATTTCAATTAATGGACTGACCTCGTATTTTATCCAATACATATATTTCACTGAGTGGTATTCATTTTTTTTACAAATAGAAGAAGGTATATGGTGATGCGAGTTCATACAAAAAAAATCGTATATGAAATTAAATATAAGTATTATATGGTCATTTTATTGGGTACAAACATGTTTTTCATATTATTTAATTGTGTTATATATTATATAAAGGCTTTGCAATATCCCACTCGGCAAAGGTTTGTCATATTCACGTTAGACGTAATTTGAACACGTCCTTTTTTGGTCCTATATTTAGCCAAGGTGTAATTTTGGCAGACGTCATTTTAAGACGTCGCTTCGCCGTGTAATGAAAGACGTTCAATTATATCTTAAATGCGACGTCCTAAAGTCGTCCGCATTTCGTCGATAATGAATGTTTAAAGGACGTCATTTTCTGACGTTATTTAAATTGCTCGCGCATTTTTATTTAAAAATCTAAAACAATTTTAGGCATTGTTGACATTCGCTGAGTGAACCAGCGAATATTGACATTGACTGACAAATTTAGCGAATGTCAACATACGTGGTTTTCACAGATTGACTACAACATACATACATTTTTGGCGAAAATGATAGATATTCAACTGAACCATCATATTCAAATTTGAAAATGACACATTTAGAAGTGAAGTGTCGAAAATCAAAATTTTCATTTTTTTTCGAGGGGTATTCGCAATGCTATTTTACGGTAAGTTCAATCCGTGAACTGGTCCTTAACTGTGGCCATAACAACATCGAATCACGTCCCGGCCAGAATACATTACGACGTCACATTGGGATTTAAATGGGATGTTATATTTACAACGTCAATAGGACGACTTAGATAACACGTCATAACGACGTCTAGTTTACGACGTTGTGCTGACGTGTTAATACGTCTCGTCATTAAAGTACGTCGTTAAGACGTTATGTAAAGGCAATGATTGGACGTCTCATTTTTGCATCTTTTACATCTTAGGGACGTCCTATTTGCGTCGCAGAAGTAAAACTACGTGGGTGGGACGTTCTTAGGAGGTTGTTTGCCGAGTGGGTTGAGGCAAAGTCTTTTTTGATGGAGCTTTTAGTAAGTCATTCAATGAATGACAGCTTTAAAAGAAACCTCAAGTGTTTTATAGTAGAGATAATAACCAGTATTATAGAATACGAAAGCAAATAAAATGAAAATGAATAATTTTGCACTTTTTATTGATTCATTCAAATTGTAGTAGATGGAGTGTTTAAAGGACAACCCACGGCACTTAAAAAAGTGGTTGAATCCCATCAAATCAACATTACAATTGCAAACAACAATACAATAATGTTGCTTGAACATAACAATTTTGCAATAAGATGTTCACTTTTCCAAGCCAGATGGGCAGGCTTTCCCTTTCTATCAAGCTTTGAATAGAAAAAGAAAAAACTATTTTGAAAATTGACATGTTGAATATAACTAAATTATCTATCATCTATTGTAAATAACAGATCATTAGACAATTGCAAGCATTTTTTATCGATTTCAACACAATCATTCTCACTACTTTTAACGGAAAGATGAAACTAGATAGATGGTGTGCTTTTAAAAAAGCACAATTATCTGCACGCTTTTTCTTTCCTATATTTGAATATTATGCTTCATACTTTCAATTAGTTTTTCTCGATAATTAATGGAATAAGATCCCATTTAATGTTCAATCTTTGATTTGATCGAGGAAATGGTCAATATGAAGGCATAATATACATAGCTACTTTCCTATAGCTTTATCAAATAATTGAGTCACAATATAGAGGTCATATTTACTTAAAACCTAAAATTACAATAATTGGCTTTAACGCGAAGTGAGGTACTGGACACGACGATTATCGATTATGTGTCACAGTGCTTTTATATAGCTAGCCTTAATTGATGACGTCAATGACGTATAAGTGACACACCCCCATAAGGGTGTGTCTACACGGAGCAAACCAAACATCAAACCAAACGTTAAACCACTTAAGGTCGTGGCGACAGTTTACATTTTAACGTATTATGTTTATTACGTAACAATGAACTATCAGTGATTCAATTACTTCTGCCTTAATAATAGAGATGACTAATTATCACGTAATAATATTTGCCAAATACGAATCAATGTAAAATTTATGGTAACCTATTTGCTTCATTTTCTTAATTGAATCTTATCTCAAATCAAATTAAGATTTCATATGAATAAAATATTGTTGATTGCCGTCACGACCTTAAGTGGTTTAACGTTTGGTTTGATGTTTGTTTTGCTCCGTGTAGACACACCCTTAAATGAGCCAATTAGGGGCCAGGGATTCCGCTCAGTGGTTACAGCAAGGCGACGAAAAATGACATTTAAATTTAGGGGTGGGTGTCTTTAAAGTTAGATATCTTCTATGCCATTTATAAAATCGTTATCAAAATGCCCTATGTTTCACGTTAGATAGCTCTTTTATATTAATGTTTATATATAAGGGTGTGTTATGATTTGTAATATATAGAAAATCTATGCATGGGAAGAAGGGTACTTTACGAGTTATAGCTTGTAAAGGTGTTCTCCATTTGGCTTGCATATTTATATGTAATATTTTTTTAGCTTGCAGAAGAGAGGAACACCTTATTTGGTCGTGAAGTCCCCTTCATGGGAACAAATTGAATTTTATCGGTTGATTGCAATATCTGCATATTTTCGTAAACGAAAAGATTGCAGATAATTATAAAAAACAAGATGTTATTCAAACCGCTCAAATCTCCAAGCTAGAAATTATTTTCTCAAAATTTCGAGGAAAGCAGGATTTTTTTTGTTGGTGAACAGCTCGTGAGGTGCTCTTTAGTGTTTCAAATGTAATCTCAAAACATAATAAGATTTAAAAAACAGCAAAAACAGACATTTTATCCTTAATCTCTAAATGAATTCTTTACAAGGGGCCAATCAATCTAGAACTTTAAGATATTGCTCTAAATGTGTTCACACTTGGGAACTTTCTAGAAAAACTATATTCTTTATTTGTTTTCAATTGTTGAAAGAAATGTCAGCATATATTCCAATCAGCATACTTGTTAATAAATTTGTTTTTGAAATTGCTCTTTTCGGAGAGAGAAACTCATTGCTATCTGTTCCAATGAAAACAACATAATTTAGTAGAAGTTATACCAATTTGGGAAAAGCAAAATGCAATAAAAAAGTATGTATATTGCATTTCCAAATTATGAACTCATTTTGATAAAATATAACTTGATTCGGTATCTAATTTCTATTTATATTAACTTTTAGCCCATAACTTCTTCGGGGAAAAAATATTATAGTGTTGCACGGCTTAAAAATCTGACTAAATGCTAATTCAACAACCATGAAACAAAATAGAATATTTTCTTGACAAAGTTGCAGAACATGTCTGGCTTTCAACTACAACCTTATGATGTTTAGTAAAATGGTGTTTTTGCATATATTTGAGCATACATTTTCTTAACACTAACACTTAAGTCTAAATTGAACAGAAGTCCTTTATATGTGGCCCCGAAATACTTGCCCCTCCTACTAATGTGTCTAATCACAAATGTTTTGATTTTGATATGAGTGACGTTTTAAGACATGACATGTGTTTGACATTTCAAAGAGAAACCAAACAAAACAAAAGCATATGTGATATTTTTATAAGTGTATTAAAAAAACGGGTCTCAAACTTATAATAGTAAGGGTAATTAAAACGCTTTTGTCTGACTTTTTAAATCCTATATTGATGATTAATGGGTTTAAAAAATGATCCATTGACATTACAGTTTTTATCTTACGTATAGTCTAACTTATACATTTAGATTTTTCTCATAGTTGTGTTATGTTATTGATGATATATAACATAATTTCCTTAAAATATGATGGGTCATGCATGGAAAGCATGAGTGTTTGATACCAATCACGAGTAATTTTTGAGAATGGTGGTACTATGAATTTTTAATTCAAGCTTTAAACCAAATACCAGATTGGCCCTACTGTTGATTATACTAAGGATAAATCACTATTTCCCACACAAAATCCATTCCAAATAAAGAATATTTATAAGAGATTAAATCAACTTCAATTGTATAGACTATACATGTATATAAAAAGCTTCATAATTGAAGAATTTATTCCTATGTAGCTAGATCCCATTTTCAAAGTATATGATAGAGTATTTGAAATGTATATGATAGAGTATTTGACAGGTGTTTATATAGAAATTAATGATGTTTTGGGTTGTGTGCAGAATATATTTGTTTTTGTTTTACCCCTTGATAATATTAAAAGACATATACAACCTTCCGTTAAGTTGCATTGCACGTTTTGATGAAACGAAATGTTAAGATGATTCAATCGTCAGCTAGACAACGACTCGATTTAATGGGACAGTAAAATGAAAATTTGGCATTCCATACTAATTTTTGTTATGTTCGTTTCATAGCAAAATTTTGAAATTTTGTCTGCTTATAGGTGTATATGTTTAGCATATATTCTATAAATGCTATGCAATTTCAAAATCCAAGATATGAGCTATGACAGTATCAACTTACATGGGGTAGTCAAATCCGCGACCTGGGATAATGGGACAGGACGTTTAATATGCTAAACGTATGATAGCATGATAATATCATTGTAATAAGTGCATTGAATAGAAAACGAATTAACATACGCTTATTAATTTCACACTTAATGAGTAAAACCCCTATTGAATTTTACAGATGTTTTGACTGGTTATGTATTTTTCATGAGTTATATAGTCAAAAAATTATGTTTTATCAACACAAGCCCTTTGATATTTGATAGTAAAGAGCATATCATTTCAGGCATAGGCCCAGGTTGTCTTCTGTATATTCATCTAGCACCTTTCTTTTAGGTCGGGGGTACGCTAAAATACTCTCGGCTTGTCTTAGATAAATCCCTTGATTCTTCAATAAATTGCAGTGCATTATTAAGACTGTTCTTAATGAAAAAAGCGAAAACATGTATTTGATTATCGAAAATTAGACACAAATAAAGGTCACATCATAACGTTTATCAACTTGTCCAACTATCCTAATAATAATTTCGTTATAAAACAATGTTTGAATTGTATCTAAATAGTATTAATTCAACATGCTTTACTTTACAAAAGACACATATTCCATTGAAGGTAGTTGCAGTTTTATCATATACTTTGTAACTTTATGCATATAGGCTTAAGAAGAAAAAAACTGAAGTGTAGAAGGTGTAAAATCCACAAATGTTTGGGTAGAGAAGTGTATCCTTAAAGTAAAAGAAACCAGCATTTGTTATAGGGGTAATTTGTGAAAAGAATAGGCTTTAGTCTTTAAGGAAGAAAACTTTCAATGAGCACTCCCTCTTTCATTGATAGAATTTACCAATACATTTATAGCAATGATGTATGTTTATTTGTGTACAATGGTAAATGTCCCATTATCCCAGGTCTGACATAATCGCTACCCCATTTCATAAATCCATTAGAATCTTAGTCAATATTTATAATATATAAATTTTAATATTATAACCCTATTGTATACATACACACCTATAACATACGACAAAATCGTGAATTTTTGTTAAGGAAAAGTGTCAAAAAAGTTTACATGATTTTGGAATTTCGTATTTTCTGTCCCATTAAATCGAGTCGTTTTCTATATATGTAGAACCAACACGATTCATACAGTGAAAATACTTAAGTTCAATACGTGTTTAATAATACCTTTGATAATATTAACGTATCTGGAACAAAGTTATACATTGTCAAACCAAAAAATGTTGAATCAACAATAAACATGTTTTTATGCACCCTATATCATAAAAAATTTTAAAGCGCATGTCTGTTTTATATAGACAGCAACGCGAAAGGGGTCGCTTGTAGTGATCTTTGTCAGAATTAAGGAATCCTCGAAATTTTCTAAGTCTCGGGGATTTTTATTAATAAACACTACTTTTAACATTTCCTTCAGTATTCTATTGTTTTGCCATCGGTTACGAATGATGAATAATATAATGTTAACCGGTTTTTTTAAATAAAGAAATAGTATACTAAAATGCAATTATTGCGTACATTATGCCGTGCAACACTATAGTTGTTGTCGTTATAACAAAAGACTGTGCTGTGCACTATTTCAAAAGCGTTTGAAACACTTATATGTAAAATTGGTAAAACCAACATTTTTGGTGTGCATAATTTTAGAGAAGATATTATCATTGTCAATACATCGTTTTGCTTCAATACAAAAAATCAGCACTAACCTATGTGGGTCTACATCGTGTTAACAAAAAAAAATCTCATAACATTGTCACGATGTTATACATTTTTAAAACATTGAATTGAAGTGTACGAATAAGGTTTTCATACAATGTGATTTTATGCGAGACCATAATTATCTAATCATAAGGGCGGCCAGCCATTCGAAAAAAAATCAAATATATAGTAGATCTACCCCTTAAAAATCATCAAAGTTAATCCTTGCGATTTGGCTGGTCTTATGTCAGCGTATGTTGACATTGTTAGAACAATTAAGACAATATCAACATCCACTGAGTGAACAAACGTATGTTGACACTGACTGCACATTTGAGGCAATTCTCACATCCACATGGTGAACCTATGTATGTTCACAGTGACTGAAAATGTAAGGCAACGTCGACATTCACAAATGAACAAATGTATGTTTACATTTGATGTTAACGTGAACAATTTGAGGCAATGTTGACATTCACTGAGTGAGCTAACGCATGTTTGCATTGGATGTTTACGTTGAACATTTGAGGCAATGTTGACATCCTCTGAGTGAACCAATATATCGACCAATTTCTTCGTATGTTATCATTGACTGAACATTTTGGGATGATGACATCTACTGAGTGAACTAACGTGTGTTGACATTGACTGAAGATCTGAGGCAATGTTAACATCCACTGTGTGAACCAACGTATGTTGACTTTGAATAGGCATTTAATGTAATGTTGACATTCACTGAGTGAACATACGTATGATGACATTGACTGATGGTTTGAGGCAATGTTAACATCCACTGAGTGAACCAAACTATGTTGAGATTGACGGAGCATTTGGGGCAATGTTAAAATCCGTTGAGTGAACCAACGAATGTTTACATTGAATATTCAAGTTGAATATTTGAGGCAATATTGCAACTATTGAGTGAACACACGTATTTTGACATTGACGGAAAATTTGACAATTGTTGATCTAGACTCACAAAAATAGGCAATGTTGGTATCCTCTTGAGTGAACAGACGTACATGTATGTTGAAATTGACTGAACATTTGAGGCAAAAATAACATTCACCGAGTAAACTAACGTATGTTGACATTGTCTGTGCATTTGAGGCAATGTTGACATCAACTGAGTGAACTAATATATGTTGACATTAACTGTACATTTGAGGCAATGTTGACATCCACCGAGTGAACCAACGTATGTTGGCATTGTTCGTACATTTGAGGCAATGTTAACATCCACTGAATGAACCAACGTATGTTGATATTGCATACAATGTTTTGGCAATAATGACAACCGCTGTTTTACAGATTGGCGGGTAATATAAAACATGCAATACACTAATAAAGGAAAAAGCATAGTTAATTCCATCCCACATCCTCACTAACACTGTTCATTGTCAATGTTTAATTTGAATCAAATATACTCATATAACTTTATTTTGTTTGGTTCTTAATTTTGTTAACAAATGTAAAGAATATTTTCGGTCAGTATATAAAACTTCATAGGCTAGATTAGAAATGTCAAAGCCTGCATTATCTACATGTATACCAAATTTTACTTAACGCCACTGCGAAAATAAACCATTTTATTCCATTAAACCGACTTCAAACGACCTTTAACTAGCATCAAACCAGCTTCTTAACTGGAGCTTATAGTAATTGTATGTATGTGCTATTGGTTGGAACGGTGGTTTGAAGGTAGGTAGAAGGTGGTTAGAAGCATGGGTTCAAGGATCTTCAAACAACAATATCTTTGGGTATTGAAACCACGACCATTAGTGGTTTGAAGCTAGGTTTGAAGGCTAGTTTGATCAATGTGGTCACTCACTTGACAATTTGTTTTATTTTACGTTTAGGTGAAAAGTCAAATTGCTATTACTACCAAAGAGACTGGAACATGTTAACAGTTCAGGACTTCGATGATGGCTTGTTAAATATAACAGGAGGAGAATTGAAGAAGTGTTCAAAATGGCAGTATGATACATCACAATATCACAGTACCATAGTTACACAGGTATTGTACTACTGTGAAAATGCAATAAGCGAGGATTAATTTGAGGGAACGCTATATGTGTTTTA